>VYZU01060873.1:79173-90570 GCA_013401355.1 Ceyx cyanopectus
TGGGTGGGAAGGCAGAGATCAGTAAAATGGTGCTCTGCGAGCTGATGCCCTGGGTTACTCTTCAGCAACTTCAATTTGTCTCTGGTGCAAATTTGCACATTAGTTTTTCCTAAACTATTGTTAATATATTTAATAACAGTAATGACAAGATAGAGGGACATTATATGGCCCAAGACACTGATTATCCTGTGTATTTGAAAGATCAGTGCTTTTCTGAACCTCAGAGCAATGTAGCTTATCACAAGAAAAACAAAAGGAAGAGCTAGCTACACAAAAAGCGAAAGAAATGGCAGGACTAAAACCAAACAGACAATAAACACTCAGCCCCCCCCAAAAAAACCCCAATGCTCTAACCCAAACAACTCCTCTCTGAAGGGAAGCAAAAACTCCCCAAACACCCTTATGTCTTAAATGTGTTTCCTCTATTTTAAAGGTAATTAATAAATTACATTTTAGATTTATTTTTTTTTAACATTTCTTGAAGTGGAAGAAATCAATATTAGTTGGGTATCGCAGGTTGCAGAGACATACTGTAAGTTGCAGTGGCAATATTTTATCTTCCAAGAGTCTGCAATTTTAGATGAACCTAAGGAATGACAGTCAAACGTTTAACTGGCATTGTGTTCAAGGCAGAATGTACACAGTAAAGGTTACCTTGAGGTCTGCAGCTATAATTACCATTGACCAAAACAGACTTTTCATTTAATCAGCCCCTTGAGAAAAGATGTTGAGAGGTTAAAGGATTACCATTTTTCAAGAAAGATGTCAATAAGGAATGAAGGCTGCTTACACTTTTACAGTCTGTGTTGACTCTGCTGTGCTTGAAATCTGAGTTGAAAAAGAAATGCATTCAATAACTACTAACAAAAAAATTTAAAATCTAATCCTTAACCCCCACAAACAAACAATAAACAACCCCGAAGAATGGCAATTTAGGCTTTGGTGTCCCCCTTGCAGTGTTCAGATGCACATCCCCCAGCAGGAAGAGGTTATGCCACCATGTGAAAAGCACAGGGCTACTGCTGCAACATTGTTCCCCTTTGCCTCTGGGAAGGAGACCTGCATCTGCCCTTTTGTTGTCGCTGTCACTCTTCCTTTCACGTCAAGCTTCTTCCATCTGCAAATGATGTGTGTGGCTTTGTCCACTTGCCCTAGCAGGGTTATCTAACAACTAGATAGTGTGGGGCAGGAGTTGGCTCTACTGTGACTTTTCATGCAGCAGTCAGCACAGTGAGTGCAACTCTGACCAGTGTAACGTCTGCTGTCTGTGTTTTGCTGCAGATATCCAGAATTAAAAGCACAGCCTCTGTTCACATATCAAGAGGTAAGTGCAGTAGCTGTCAGGCTTGTATCCTTGTCACATGAAGGGGTAGTGCAGCCAAGTGATGGGCTGCAGGACACAAACCAGTAGTCCTGGCACCTTAGGGTCTGCTACAAGGGGCCAATGCAGGAAAGCATGAGTACTGCAAATGTATTTATCTGCAGTGTAGGAAATGGATTCCTTGCACTTTCACCCCTGAGCATTTATATGTAGGCCGTACCCAACCTGTCTCTATCTAACTTGGTTAGCATCATGGTGATTCTCAAGTTACTTTCCCCCCATCTGATTTTCAAATCAACTGCAAGATTCGGGATGTGATAGGGAAGGATCATAAATGTTCACAATGAGATCAGCTTTCCAACTTTCAGCAAGCTAGAAATATATATTTAAGACAAAACATGGAAGTCCTACAAATCATCAGTGAATGACTGTGTTCTCTTTCTCAGGAAGCACGCGTTGGCTTACACATCCCTCTGAGTACAGAGTTCCTCAGAGTTCCTCAGCAGTCTTGCTGGACAGTTTGAAAGTGATCACCTTGGTAACGCCGCTTCCCACGGCCAAAAAAAGCTTCAGGCGGCTTGTCTTAGTATTGCCTTTGTGCTCAGTGTTCTTAACAATTACAGTGTAAGTTCCTAATTATCCTGCTTCACAACAACTTTCCTCTTCTGCTGGAGCCCTTGAAAGGCTGCAGTAAGTAGAATAAAGCAAGGATTTACAACTCTAAAAGTTGTTTTAAATGAAGTCATGATGGCAAACTAAAATGCCTTACAGAAGAAAAATGTTTTGATTATCAGTTTCCTGCTTCTACATCCTCCTGTTTAGCTCTAATGTCTATACGCACACATATAGTCTCTTCCTTTAATTCTCAGATGGAATTTTCATATGATGCCAATTAAGAGTATAATGCTGCTAGACCCAAAAAAGGATCTAATTAAGTGGGAGAAAGACAAAGTGGTAATCTGTTCATAGTTTTCAGGTATTGAGCATCCAAAACTGTATGGCAGTCAAAGAAACTGTGCTTACTTGATTTATGAAAATTGGGTTTTAGTTCATCTGCTGCATCATGTTCCAGATACTGCTGTCCTACATGTGTATGACAATTTCTTGCAATGAGTCTGACAAATACCCTTTTGTCCCAGGATTGTAAAGCTACAGTTCCATATGGAAAGCTGCTAAGGTGAAGAGAAACAGTCTGTGTGATCTGTAGCTTAGAGGCAGCAGCAAGATGCAGTATGTGGTTCAGTGCTGTCCTGCCCTGTTTGAAGATTGCTTAACTTAGATTTGAAACTGTTGTAATTGCTTTGCAAATTAATTCAAGGTTTTGCCATATTAATGACAACAAACAAACCCCACATTCACAGAATCATAGACTTAGCAAGGTTGGAAAAGACCTTCAAGGTCGTTGAGTGAAATCATTAGCCCTGCTCTACACTGAAGGAGCTCTTGCAACTGAGGAATGTGCTTCTGTGTGTTACAGACCTTGATGTTCTCTCACATTTAGATGATTGTAGCAGAACACAGAGTCTTCTGAGTTCTACAGGAGATACTCCTTGTGGTGAGAAGGACTGTATTGTTTACATAAGTAATGTCTAGTATTACGACAAAAAAAAATCTGTTATTATTTGTTAGAAAAAATCCTGCTTGTCTTTACATTATTAGGAAGGCATATATCTCTGTTAGGAAAGGAAAGTATTAAATGCTTCTTTCATTGTTGATGGAAATTCCATGTTCATTTATGATGTGTTAAGTATGAAAGTAAAAGATCTGATATTCCACAATAGCAGTCTACAATTTATCTTGATGACAGTGAAGCCAAATTAATTTGCTGCATGTCAGTCAATATTTGCAACTGTTTAGAGAGTTTCCTTGATGGTCATTTGTATAAATAGTCATTCACTGTCCCTTAAGTGGATGTCACTTCCTGAGAGACATAATCTCACAGGGAGGAAAAACCAATCATGGCAAACATATCATCAGTCCATAGACTGAAGGACATTCATTTGCTCTTTGTTCCATTGTGAACACCTATTCCATATGCCCAACACTTTTCTTTCACTTTCTGTGATGTATGATTGCAGTTATCTAGTTTGTATTATTTCTCAGCAGAGTTTGGGGTGGTCACATTTCACACATTAAAATCCTTCATACAAAGTAGAAAGACACATATATATGTATTTATTTTTCTGTGTGTACAATTGTTATTGTAAATTAACAATTCTTTTTTTTTTCCCTTGTGAAATACAAAGTCAAATTTTAAAGTCAAGACTATACAGTTAAAGTGTTAAGATACTAAATGTTTCTGTGAAATTATATGGACTTGGACTGATTCACAGTTGTAGCTCACAATTCAGATATGGTATGAAAGGACCACCAGTATGTTCAGCTCATCCTTAACTGACCCTGCCTTCTCAGGTCTTCTGCCAAAACCCTTCATAGTGCTGACAAGAGCCATCTGTGTCCTTTCTTGTCTATAAACAGGCATCTGTAAATCACCATGCTGTTCAGTATTGAAAACTGCCTACACAGAACAGCAATAGGTGATATATGTTTGTACCGGAGCATTTATTTAAGAAAGAACAATGTTTGGATAACAGTGTGTCACTTTGCACTTCAGCAAGTTTATCTTTACTCTGTTTCATTAAATTACTGATTAGTGTAACCCTATGCTTGCCAACTACTGTGCTTCACATAAAATGTGTAGTGTCTTCACATTCCCTAAATATTTGTTTGAAAACTTACCAATAAATGGCCTTGCTTCTCAATACCTTTGTAAGACAAAAATATTTTTTTGCTTTTGGCTCTTCTAGTCTTCCATTTTAAAAATTACTTGTTGTCGCTGTGTTAGGAAACCTCTCTAAGTAACTTCCATCTACATTAATGGATTTTATTTATAGAAGAGTGGAGCTGGTTCTCCTGCAGGAAGGATGTATTTCTTGTCAGAAACAAAGAAATAAGCAAATTAAAACAGGGAAAAGGTCTATTTTGCCTCTGCTTACTAATTAAAGAAGAATTAAAAGGCAAAAGATGGGCAGAGGAAGGAAGATAAGAGTTTGATTTTATGTTTGGCTTTGGTTTGTAACTGGTTTTCTGGCTCATTGTTAGGAAATCCTCTTCCTGTGCCCCTAGTGTTACAAAAGAGCAAGAAGAGAAATCTTGGGGTCACAAATGTCTATGGAAATGCTATTAACTTCAACCAGCCATGAATTAGTTATTTACAATGCTCAAGGGAGAGACTGACATTCTGGTAGCCCCAAAAAGCACAGAGAGGGATGAACTGTTATGGCAGTGAGATGGTTGAAAAAAAGTGTTCTGTAACCACCCTTTCTGTTATGAATGATTCAGGCTTTAGGAGAGTGAATTGTGTCCCGACAAGCTTGCCTGTTAGTCTGTGACACTAGTAACAACCAGCCCTTGTCCTCAAATGTGTGTACTTGCCACACTGGGCTGTGGGCCCTCCTTGCTGGCTCTGAGGCACAATATGTGGGCAAGGTTCTTGGGAAGCAGGACATAGAATTATAGAGTCATTCAGGTTGGAAAAGACCCTTGGGCTTATCAAGTCCAACCATTAACCCTACTCTACAAAGTTCACCACTAAACCATATCCCTCAAAACCACATCCAGGGATGGTGAGTCAACCAGCAGCCTGTTCCAGTGTCTGACCACTCTTGCAGTGAAAATTTTTTCCCTAATGTCCACTCTAAGCCTCCTCTGTTGCAGCTGAAATGCATTCCCTCTTGTTCTATTGCTAATTACCTGTGAGAAGAGACCAGCACTTATTTCTCTACAGTGTCCTTTCAGGTAGTTGTAGAGAGTGATGAGGTCTCCCCTCAGCCTTCTTTTCCTCAAACTAAACAGTCCCACCTCCTTCAATTGCTCTTCATAAGATTTATTTTCCAGGCCTTTCACCAGCTTTGTTGCCTCCTCTGTGCTCTCTCCAGCATCTCCAAATCTCTCTTGGATTGAGGTGCCCCAAACTGGACACAATACTCAAGGTGTGGCCTCATCAGTGCTGATGAGGTAGAGAGGTGTCTCATAAGTGGGTTTTATCAATAAATTAACTCCAAAGGTAATACTTCTGCACTTCACCAGTGCTTTTTTGATTTGCTTTTCCATTTGCTTTCCACCTTAAAGGAGATACTAGTGACAAATAATCTGGGGCAATACTCTGTTTCTGATATTGTTTGGATGTCAGTAATATTTCTCAGCAGTGCAGCCTCTGGGATTGTCATATCCCCCCACCAAGTAGCTTGCAAGGAATGCATTGGATAATGACAAACTGCAGTGCACTGTGCTTGGAGAGCTAATTAGGTGCTTTGTTCTACAGCATCAGTACCTATTTAATCTACTCCTTTCATGTACAGAAGTGGAGTTTTAAATGATGTTATATTAATCTAAAAGGAAGTATATGAACTAATATTCTAGCCATGGTGATTTCATTATGTCCTCCAAACTCAGCATCACCCTGTTGTTGGGGGAAATAGACATTTTGAATGTAAGGCAGGAAATTACCAAAGGAAGTTAAGGATGCCCTTCTGAAATAGTGTCATAAAGATGCTGTGACTTGGTAGTCTGAACAGGGATGTGATACATACTCAGACATTTTTAGAAGCCTTTCCTTGACACTAAGCTCCTCTGCTGGATACTAACGCTGCTTTTCTACAAAGTGTTGGTTGCTTGGAAAATGGCCCCTGTGTCTGTCCGTTGCTGCCTGTCTGTATTATCAAGATCTGCTTTTGGAAATCAATGCTAATCTTTCAAACCAGTATTTCAGGGTGATCTAGAATGCACATATAGGCTCTGGTTTTGCTTCATCTGTGTTGCAGAAACATTAGTACAGATTAAATGGAAGAAGATAAAAGGCAAGTTGATGCAATCATATTTGTGGGACAATAGAAGTAAGAGTGATCAAAGGAAAGCACAAGCCTGGGTCACTTCGCTGGACTACTCCTGGAACATAGCTCTTTACTTGAGCTGCTCTTAGCATTTTTCCAGGCTTTATGGAGCAGGAGTTGAGCGCATGCCCAAAGAAGGTGGTTTGCTTTTAAACATTAGCTTTTACTTCTCAACAGCTGAGCACCAAACAGCAGAGGCTGTTCTTTGATATATGGCTGACTTATTACACATCTCTTTAAAGTCCTCTCATCAGTGGAGTTACACTTCAGCCAGTCCTGAGGTCTGAGATACATGATTTTATGATTCTGTATGGAATGCCTCTTTGGTATGTGACAGATCTTTCTAAAGCTTTTGAAGCTACTCAAGCTGGAAGCACCATTGAACTTCCAAATTGTTTGTAGAGTATATAATGTCCCATTTAGAGAAAATAGGGTATAACATTGAAATGTCCAAGACCTACAATTACTCCTTGTTGAACAAATAGTGTTACACTGCAGCATCTCAGTCTTCCTCCCTGGAAAGAAGGGGGTTATTACCCTCATCTATAGAATACTTTGAGGCTGACATCTGAAGGGGACTGTGGAAGTGTTTGGATTAATTCCTGTTTATCACGGTGTTACTGTTACAGTTACTGCTGCTATCATCTGATGTGGGTTCATCTGTATAATTAAACAATTCTATTGTCAACAGAGATCTGAGTTGCAGCTTAAACATGATGGTATATTGAGACAATATAGAACCTTCTTGTGACTTTCTGTGACACAAGCCCATTGCCTTCCTGGATTTTAGTGAGGATTACTTAATGAAATGATGCTCTCTAAAGTTGAACAGCTGATTGGTTTGGTATTTGAAGAGCATTGTCCTCTGAAAGTTTGGATGTACATACACTTAGATGTTTTCATAACAGTTAAAATGAGTCTGGCTTAATGATGTGTTCCTATAGTCAAGAGTAAACCAGCAGGTATAGAATAGACATTGGTAAAAATACTTGAAGGATGAAGTGCCAAAAGTTTCAACTTGAGAGAGAGGCTCAAGACCTTGGGGCTAAGAAGGAACTCAGTGTTTATTCAGACATTTCCTCACAGAAACTGGAAGTCAGTAGCTTTTGTGGGAAGGAAAGGATTGATGGGCAAATGTGAAATGGCACTGGTGAAGACTGAACTACTGCTTGATTTATGGCAGCCACCCACAGCACACTGAGCACCGAGGAATGCTGAGGTATTGTGGTGCTGGCGTTAGCCATGGAAAAGGGTGGATGGTCTGGTTTTGATCCAGACATCTTCTAGGTTTTCTAAATATGACCCACAATGCTGTCATCTTGCTTTGTCCAGGGAGAGAGCATGCTCCAGGAGGAAACTTGTAGTGTTATGATGCACGATTCTAATGCCCAAATGGAGAAAAATGACCCTTTTCACCCAAGAGGTGTATTTTATTGTAGAATGGGGGACTTCCTTAATCTTGTTTTATTAATTTTCTTCTTAACTGTTTTGTATGGTGCTTGGAGATGTTAATTAATCATGGCATTAATCATGGTTGTCATTTCCGATGGGTTTGGTGAGGTATTCATCATGTTGGTGCCTGTGAGCTGGCAGCCTCCTGCTCCAGCCAGCCACAGGATCCCACCAGTCTAGTCTAGGAATGAATAGCTTTACCTTCCCTCATCTGACAAATCTGCTGAGTAGGTCAGTCTGATTTCTTTCTGTCTTTGTCTTCCTTTCTTGCCAGTTTTCATTCTGCTGTGCCTTTGAAATACACAAGAGCTGGTATAATACTAGTTTTACAGAACAAAAAGAGAAGAGGAATAGAAGTGAAACGACTCCTCTACATTCAAGAAATAAGTAAGGCAGGAGAAAGAAAACAAACTCCTTAATTCCCAGAGCCCTTTTGGTAGAGTCAGCACAATCCTCACTCTGACAGCTCCTCTCTACCTCTTACCATTTCTGCCCTATACATCTATGAATAAAGTTTCAGGGCTTCATGCTTCCTTCAATATTGCTTGATCTCAGTTTTCTCTTGCAGCAAACAAAGTTGTTTCAGATTCTCAGAACATTTTAGCTATAACTGCCTTTTTTCTTTGTTCAGCTACCATTTAAATACGAGCCAAAAGGTGTCAGAAATGTTACTTGCCATGACTACTTCTGACTATACTCAGCTGCCTTCCTGTGTAGGTTAATAGACATGCATGAGAGCATAGTATAGTAATGCAGTTTACTTTCTCAGTAGATTTCAGTCTCACTCTTAACCTGTTCACCTCTTCAACAGCAGTATCTGGGAAGCCATGCTTCCATTTTAAGATTAAAGATGCTTCAAAGATTACTTCCGTAGCATTGGAAGATAATGAAAGAACTTTTGTTGTACAAGTTACCAAAGGTATATTTAACAAATATTCAAGTATCCCTTTGGAAAGGAAACTTAACCACATTACCTAAAAGCTTTGTTTGTACTGCTCTTGCTAAAAGAAGTGATGGGGAAGAAGGATGAATGATCCCTGAACTTAAATCCCTGGGACTGCACATGGCTTCCAGACCATGGTCTTATTGGTGTTGTGGAAGAGTTATTTGAAGGTGAGAAGTAGTACTAATTTTTTGTCAGTAGTGTCCAGAGAATTAACTGTATAAACTCTGTCAAAGTAGATGTGCACTAGATTCACCAAATCCAGAACTTCAGTCTGTATACACACTCGTTCCAGAGTTGCATACATTTGGAAAGCGAGTGCCTTACACATCCCTTTCCCAAGTGAAATGCTGTAACTTAACAGTCAGGGCATGCAGCAGGTAGGAAGACTTAATTGTTTGGAGTGCAGCTTTCATAACCTCAGAGCACGTCACTCTGAGCAGAAGCTAAAACTATAAAGTGCCTGATCTATCTTAGGGCTGTGCTGATGCATGAGTGGGCCTCTACATTTTGCAGTGCAGCATTTTCCAGACACTCTTCTTCACTCTTCCTGGCAAGTTTTAGTCATCTAAACTTGTTCTTTAATTTTCACACTTGGATGTCAACTACATAATGGGATAATACACCAATTTAAAAAAAANAAATGATGCTCTCTAAAGTTGAACAGCTGATTGGTTTGGTATTTGAAGAGCATTGTCCTCTGAAAGTTTGGATGTACATACACTTAGATGTTTTCATAACAGTTAAAATGAGTCTGGCTTAATGATGTGTTCCTATAGTCAAGAGTAAACCAGCAGGTATAGAATAGACATTGGTAAAAATACTTGAAGGATGAAGTGCCAAAAGTTTCAACTTGAGAGAGAGGCTCAAGACCTTGGGGCTAAGAAGGAACTCAGTGTTTATTCAGACATTTCCTCACAGAAACTGGAAGTCAGTAGCTTTTGTGGGAAGGAAAGGATTGATGGGCAAATGTGAAATGGCACTGGTGAAGACTGAACTACTGCTTGATTTATGGCAGCCACCCACAGCACACTGAGCACCGAGGAATGCTGAGGTATTGTGGTGCTGGCGTTAGCCATGGAAAAGGGTGGATGGTCTGGTTTTGATCCAGACATCTTCTAGGTTTTCTAAATATGACCCACAATGCTGTCATCTTGCTTTGTCCAGGGAGAGAGCATGCTCCAGGAGGAAACTTGTAGTGTTATGATGCACGATTCTAATGCCCAAATGGAGAAAAATGACCCTTTTCACCCAAGAGGTGTATTTTATTGTAGAATGGGGGACTTCCTTAATCTTGTTTTATTAATTTTCTTCTTAACTGTTTTGTATGGTGCTTGGAGATGTTAATTAATCATGGCATTAATCATGGTTGTCATTTCCGATGGGTTTGGTGAGGTATTCATCATGTTGGTGCCTGTGAGCTGGCAGCCTCCTGCTCCAGCCAGCCACAGGATCCCACCAGTCTAGTCTAGGAATGAATAGCTTTACCTTCCCTCATCTGACAAATCTGCTGAGTAGGTCAGTCTGATTTCTTTCTGTCTTTGTCTTCCTTTCTTGCCAGTTTTCATTCTGCTGTGCCTTTGAAATACACAAGAGCTGGTATAATACTAGTTTTACAGAACAAAAAGAGAAGAGGAATAGAAGTGAAACGACTCCTCTACATTCAAGAAATAAGTAAGGCAGGAGAAAGAAAACAAACTCCTTAATTCCCAGAGCCCTTTTGGTAGAGTCAGCACAATCCTCACTCTGACAGCTCCTCTCTACCTCTTACCATTTCTGCCCTATACATCTATGAATAAAGTTTCAGGGCTTCATGCTTCCTTCAATATTGCTTGATCTCAGTTTTCTCTTGCAGCAAACAAAGTTGTTTCAGATTCTCAGAACATTTTAGCTATAACTGCCTTTTTTCTTTGTTCAGCTACCATTTAAATATGAGCCAAAAGGTGTCAGAAATGTTACTTGCCATGACTACTTCTGACTATACTCAGCTGCCTTCCTGTGTAGGTTAATAGACATGCATGAGAGCATAGTATAGTAATGCAGTTTACTTTCTCAGTAGATTTCAGTCTCACTCTTAACCTGTTCACCTCTTCAACAGCAGTATCTGGGAAGCCATGCTTCCATTTTAAGATTAAAGATGCTTCAAAGATTACTTCCGTAGCATTGGAAGATAATGAAAGAACTTTTGTTNGGTAACAGAAGATGAGATTATTTAATGTCTGTCAGGAGAACCACTGAGTTTTTATATTAAAAAAAAAATTTGTAAAAAAAAAAAATTGACCAAGCAATACTTCAGAAAATTTAGTACAAATCAAGGGTCTTATGAGGAGCAACTGAGGGACCTTAGGTTGTTTAGTCTGAAGAAGGATGAATTTAGAAAGAAAGATTGAGTAACAGAAGATGGGCTTTCAGAGGTATTCTTTGATCTGTTTATCTTGGTAGTATGTCTGGTTGGTTTTTAATTATCCACATTACTAGAGATGGGTTTTCTTGCTTTGTTTACTAGATTTTTCAGATTGTTTTACTGTTTTTCCTATGTCACATACTCAGAAGTTCATCTTAGTACATTTAGTGAAATAGAAATCACAGCACACCTTCTCCTAGGATGGCATCTGTTTTGCTACAATATTTGCAGGTATCACTATAATTGCTCACAGCAGAGATCTGAGTTGCAGCTTAAACATGATGGTATATTGAGACAATATAGAACCTTCTTGTGACTTTCTGTGACACAAGCCCATTGCCTTCCTGGATTTTAGTGAGGATTACTTAATGAAATGATGCTCTCT
>VYZU01060874.1:0-16302 GCA_013401355.1 Ceyx cyanopectus
TAAAAAAAAAATAAAAATCCTTTACTATAGAGTGTTCCATGCTTCTTGCTAATCCAGTTTACTTGAAAATTTAAATTGTTACTGTTCCCATCTAGTTATCTTCAGTTTTGAAAAAGAAGATGTCCTGTACAGACAAGTGTATTTGTCAACTGGAAAGCAGTGTTGCTGAAACAGAATCTAAAGACTCCATGTTTGATGGCTCCTGGTGCTTCCAGAACAAATTCCAGTTAAGAAACAAAAGGATGTTTTGGTTCCCTTTGTTCTCTGTTTCTGCTCATCTGTCACCTCTTTTCTTGCTATCAGATTTACTTACCTATCTTGTTGCCTAGAGACACTTTTTAAACTTTTGAGTATAAGATGTGAAGCCTTGATATTTTTTAAATGATGTTCAATTAATTCTCATCCTGAAATGTAGATCTTTCAAGTCTGAATCTCTTTTGAGGTACATTTTTTAACTGTAGTGGCTGGAGGTACATAATTTTTAGGCATGTGTGTGTTCGTACTTGTACACCTTGAGATATGTGCTAAGTCAGCATTATTCCAAAAAGGAAAGCTACAGAAACATAGATGTTAATAAAAACCTCTATTTTTCATTGTGTTTAATTTTCTTCTGTTGCATATTTAATGAGAACTGTATTAAAAACTTTTGAATCTTATGGCTAGTCTTTATTTGTTCTAGACCAAAACTGAACCTTCAATTGAACTCTGCAGGGTGAGAGAAATGTTATCATCAACAAACTGTGCAGGCCTCTAAATGTTGTCTAAGATCACTTTCCAGTGTCATGATTGTATGACCCAGTATATTCCAGTCTGCCAGACATAGGAAACATTTCTACCATCTTACAGAGAGGCTCTCCTCTTTCTAATGTGATAAAGGATCCATACTAAGTCAAATAGCTCATGAAATATTGAAGCTTAAACAAGGATTTAATATTGACTGTCCCACACACCAGACCAATACAGGTCTCTCTCATTCATTCACTACTTGCTTTGAAACCCATCTGCATGAGAGGGGGAAAAAGAGAGACTTTCATATAAGGATAGGAAAAGCTGCCTTGTGCTAGATTCTGAAAAGTCTTTTGAAAAAATGTAAACATTCATTTAAAACAGAGTATTGTTATTATCATGGACAAATGGTATATAGCTTATTTTAAAATGATCTTCAAAAGCAATGCAGGAATTTTGAAACTCTCTTTTTTTCTTTTTTTTTTTTTCCTTTTTTCTTTTTTTTTTCACCACAGGACAGAGGTATAGTTAGAAAAAGAAAGGATAAAAGAAACTTAAGAATCAGGAGTTCATCTGAGAGACAGTTTGTGTATTTAACAGGTTTATGCAAATCTCAAGAAGATCAGTTAGAGGCTTATTTTTTTTAAAATTATTACATTTAAATGATAAGGGAATTAAAATATGTTGAAAGTAGGTCTGAAAATTTATGCATGACAGGCTTTTCTGTAAAAAAACTTCTCCATTTACATCAGAAAAATAATTTATCTGTATTCTCCTGCAGTGATACAGCTGATAGTAATCAAAAGGCTTAGTCTGTCTGTCCAGAGGGCTCTGAGGGTCCTTCTTAGAATGTTTGACGTCCATCCTGTTAACACTTGATCCACATCACTCATTTAATGAAATAATTATTCTTTGCAAATGGTTTTAGTCATTCACTGGGTAAACACACCAGGTATTAACAGATGCTGAGTCTAAACTACATTTAAAAATGTGGGTAGACATGACAACTTCGGGGTAAAACTGAATCACATGAAGAAGCAGGATGAGGGAGAAGTTTCTCTTTCACTTGCAGGGAAGAACAGTCTTTTTATCAGGGTACCAATGTAATTGTGCCTGAAAAGATCTAAATATGGTAAAAGTTCTAGGAGTTGGTATTCAGATTTTCTTTGGTTTTTTTTGTATCTCCATGTGTCTCAAAGCTTTCCCTAAAAATGGGGCTAAAGATATTTCTTTTCTAGGTCATATATCAACGATTTACCCAAGAAAGGACTACCTCAATAATTTTGACAATTCAAGCACAGTGAGAGATTTTACTCTGTTCTAGTTTCAAGAAACTAATGTGATAAAAGTTAACAGCAGATGTATTATGAATAAAATGCAGAGAATGCAAAATCTGGGACTGTTGTGATACATCAAAGTTTACCTCCTTCAGTAAACATTAAATCACAGAAAACAAGAAATAAAACAGAACCTGTAATTTTATGTATTCTAACTTAGTTAATATCATTTTTCATCCTCCAGTTATTAAATAGTAATATATTCTTCTATTTATGTGTATAAAGATCTTCTAATGATGTGTATAAAGATTCAGTACCTAGCTGGCTAAAGATATATTTATCAAATAGTCTTTTCATAATCTGTCATAATAAAGAATATGTAAAAGAGAACCCTGACCTCACATGAGACTGTAAGTCAGTAGTTATATAGATATACATGAGGTATAGATTGAAAAAATTAAAGCTACTGTGATGCCAGTCACAAATTTGTGGTTTAAGGACATGATTTCTATTGCAAATATATTAAATATTATGTGACTCTCTGAAATTATGTTTTATTTAACTGTTATGGGATGTCAGAAATATTATTCTTTCTAGAGAAGGAACTGGTTACAGTTATTAATCTACACTAAATAATTACTAGATTGTGAGGAAAGAAAAAGAAGATTATGAAAGGCGTGATTGTGCTTCATCCTAAAGGTACTTTTGCAAGTGCAAAATGCCTTTGCAATGTCTCTGTTTTCAGTGTATGTGGCTCCAAACTCATGTCTAGTCCTAAGGATAGAGATTTGCCTTCAGTTAAAGCATAATTAACTTTTATTATAAGAGCAGGAAGGCATGGAGGACATGAAGAAGGGTTCACAGCCATACGGATGGGAAAAGGCTGTTGGAAGCCAAACAGAGTATGTTTGAGAAGGGATGGCTGGAGGTAGTGGAGATGAACGAAGAATGGCAAAAGGTTGAATAGCACAGAAAGCAGAATCAGAGTGAACTTGAACCTCTTCTCTGAAAAACACCAGCCTTATTTTACTCAGTTCTGGTAGGAAGAGATTCCCCCAAAGACTCTGAATGCAATCTAATTCTTGCTGTTGGCCTTCACTAACCATATCCCCTCTGTTGCTCTCAGGAGCTCCATAGGTCCCCTTCTTCTCCTCCCACAGACAAAACCTTTTCCACTGTCACTTCTACTACGGCAGGGAAAATTTTATGTCAGCAATACCTTTCACTTTTTGACCTTTAACTATTTAGATCCAACTCAACTCAGGTTTAGCTAATATTGTTTAGTGGGGGAAAAAAATCTATGGCAGCATTTTGAAAGTAACAGCCCTGATGCTTTGCTTTGCTGTGCCTTAGTTAGGTTTAGCTTTGCTGGGGGTGTTTTTGTTTGTTTGTCATGACATGGGCATTTGATCATATTAACCATCTTGGTTGCATAGCACATGCATATCAGATCATTAAATAAATGATGCATAGATGTTCCTTAGCCAACAGGATTGACAAATACCTGTTGTGTGACAAAAGCACAATCAAGACTTAACATGCAGCACAACACAAGTTAAAAGAAGGCATGATTGGCATATTCTGCTCAAATAAGTCATTGCTCAGGTTTTTATTCACTGAAGCAGAAACAGAAACAAACAAATCCCAATCACCCCTCAAACAAAACAACCCCCAGACCCAAAAAGCAGCCTTCTTCCTCGTGGTGTTTTTACTAAACCACATGGGGAGACACAGCTATAATGTGAGGGTGGGTATATCTGTAGGAATCCATAACTTCTAAAACCTCACAGGTGTAGGAGAGCATGTATATACCAGACTATGTTAATACAAAACAGGATGTTTATGTTTGTGTGTACAGGACAACCTACAGCTCCCTTAGCTGCTGCTTTAGCAAATCTGGATCTTTTTTAATTCAGTGTATCGGCCTTCTGCTTGTTAAAGCTCCAGAAAAAAAACCTGTCCTCTAGGCTCTTAAAAGGAAATGTCCTTTCACCAGCTAGTAATGTTTAGCAAGTCTAATTGACTGGCAAAGTTAATGTATTAATATGCAAGAATTTACTTTTTGAAGGATTAATTTCTTCTTCATATGGCAAGAGTTGTGTCCTGCTTCAGAAGTGTTGCGGCAACTTCTGCACTTCATTCCACAGGTCTCCAACCCTGTGACTGTGCTCACATACAATAAACCATATCATGTCTCACCCCTAATCTTCTGAAAATAGTTCATTCCTTTCTGTTTATCAGAGAAACAAAACAATTGAAAATTGCAAAGCTCATCACTGCTGATTAACACCTGGTGACTAGGACCGGCTAAAAATTCAGTGTTCTGTGATGTCGTGGCACCAAGGAGGAATGTGGAACTGGGCAAAGCTGCAGCCCCTTTCTGCTTATCCCAGCAGTTATCTGGTTCTCAAAGAAGACGCCAAGGAAATCAGCAATGTTTGTTCAACTGCTAAAGGCTGACAAAGATTGGCTTGACCAGAGGCCCACCCCCCTACTTCAAGCACTAGTAATTAACAAGGTATAAATGTTAGTCCTCTTTCAGACCTCACTGGGGAACAAGAAGTCCACAATGAACTGTAGGGACAGATTTGTGGCTTTGTCCTCCTCACCTTCCCCAGAAGGGATGGCTTTTGGTAAGATTTGTGACCTCAGCTACACCTTCCTGGGAGATTAAGCTTATGATTGCAATTGTATTTTAGACCTATATGGCTCATCATGCTTATCACCAGCAATCTTAAAGAATCTGTATGTGCTGTATATGAATAAACTGTACCATACGTGCACCTGGCTGCTTCTTTTGAAGGCAACCAGACCTACAGCAGACAAGATGTTCATTAATTAGGTGTCCAACCTATAGTCAGGGAAGTAACTGTCACACCTATTAAGAGATCGGTCCAACCACCCCTAGCCCCTCTAATCTCTGAGGAACAGCTAGAACATAAGTGATAAATCTCTTATCAAATTTATCCAACACTACATGCAACACTGTTTCCTTGTTTTTCAGCACACTTAACTCTCCTTTTTTCCCACTCCTTTAACCTTTAATTAGTTCCAAGATACAGTGCTTAATTATGATCATGATAGCTCGTGACCTGAGGCTTTTCTCTGGTTAACAGGACTAACCTTTACTCAATTTACCTCCACCTCACTGGTTTTGACTACCAGCACTGTAAGGGAAGAGAAGCAACTTGTTTTTGCAGAAAGAAATAATAAAATTAGTAACTGTAATAATAATAAAAACTATCAGCCTGGTAAAATGATTTCCTGCTGCTTTCACAGCCTTCGTCTGCTGTATTCACCCTTAATTACTCCCTGCAGGTTGACTGACTGAACAGCAATAGTGTGAGAAACAACCCGCAGAATGGAGTGAGGTTGGTGTTTCATGTTTATCAACCATCAAACATGTTGTGGCTAGGGAGTCCCTTCAGCTCTGACAAGGTGATGCTGCTTAGTAATACCCAATCTCCTCCTAGACTGGTGAGTACATTGACAAATAACATCTAAAAAGACTAACAAAGAGCTTATTAAAAAGAAAAAAAAATGGAACTCTGTCAGACTGGTTTTCTGTATAAAAATTTCACTGTATCAGATTCCACACATTGCAGGCTGAATGTTGCAGTAGAGAAAACGAGGAGAGAGGTTCCTGTCTGCTTTGCATTGGGTTTTTCATGGCAGTCATAATAGTTTTTAGTGGATCTAAATTATTCTCCTAATTTATAAGTTTTTCAGTATTTTTGCATGGTATATATAGTTATCATTATACCCTAATGTCTTGATCTGAATTTCTTTGATTTGGATTATGTCTCCTCAGTTTATAATACCTTGCCTACATTGGTGACAGGAATCATTTGCAAATACCTTCATAAAATGTTTAGCAGGCCTACACCCCTAACTGAAGCCAGAGGCTCTCTGAAGAAAAAAAAAAATAAAATAAATGCAGAGTTGTCTTAAAAACCCCCTGAAAACTTTAGCGGTATCTCCGTGTGCTGGGTTTGGCCAGGATAGGGTTAATTTTCACCAGAATTTGTGAGGGGGCCACAGCCAAGCTAGCCAACCACCAGCCAAGGGGCTATTTGATAACATATAACATGTGGGCTGGGCAAAGTGCAGGCCTCTGGTGTGGAACTGATGGTGCATTTTGTACCTCTCATTTGATTATTTGCTGTTATTGTTATCACTGTTATTTCTTCTTCTCTTGCATTGTTCTAATAAACTCTCCTTATTTCCGCCCATGGGGTTTTGCCTTTTTTCTCCCAATTCCCCTTCCCAGCCTACCAGGGAGAGGTATGGGGGTGGGGATTGTGGTGAGTGAGTGGCCACACGGTCCTCAGCTTCCAGCTGGATTTAAACCACAACGCTACCATGTTTTCTTTCTTAGTTTGGAAAGCTGTATTCAAAAAGCAGCTGAAATAGCATTAAAGTATTTACACAAAGCAGGAGAAAGACAGTCACAGACATAAGATAGTCACAGACAAGGCATCCTTTGAAGCAGATCTTTTTATAATACTGATAATGCTACCACGATGTTTAGAAGGAAACAGGCTGAATACCAAGGGATAGTGTTTTACATTGAATGTTTTGTACACCAGAACATAGAGTACAATGGAGATTTTAGAGTGTTAGAAATCTACTTACATTAACAAAATCATGTCTCTGTACTAATTGTACAAGGAGGATCAGGTTAGAAGTATAACTTTCTTTTTAATGTATTCATGATGCACGTTGACATTTGAACAAGAAATAGTAACCAGATAAGGGGTAGAATGTACAGTTCAAGGAGTCTCTTGAGAAGCTCAAGGAACAACTTTCTGTCCTCTAGGCAATACCCCTAGAAAGCTGAACCAGAGCGAGGGACCTGTCAAAAGAAGTGCTGAGACACTGGCACAAGATTGAATGATATCTAATCTTGGTTCATAAATAGTAACTCCAAGAGTTATCTTTTTTGAAAGCTGTTCTCTACTCTTGCAGTAGTTCTGATTCAATTTTAGATTCATTTTTTCTCTGTCTCCTACAAATGCCTAACTTAAGAGAATAGAACTAATGCATTAACATCAATCACGAGTGATCCAAAAGGGAAATCTTAAGTGGCATT
Organism: Ceyx cyanopectus; assembly: GCA_013401355.1. Taxonomy (NCBI): domain Eukaryota; kingdom Metazoa; phylum Chordata; class Aves; order Coraciiformes; family Alcedinidae; genus Ceyx; species Ceyx cyanopectus. The sequence continues at coordinate 7,096 of VYZU01060874.1, forward strand.
GGGAGTCTTGAAAAGATTTGAAAGTCATGAGTTTTTCTAAAATAATTAGAGACTGTTAATTTTCTATAGGGTTTTATTTTGTTTGGGGTTTTTGTTTGGTTTTTTTTTTTCCTACTTTTAACTTTTAAGTAAAAGTCCTGGATTGAAAAAACCTCTTAAAGTTCAAAATTTGCATGCAAAATGATCCCAACATTCCATTTAGTAATTCCACCTTTAATGCTTACTATACTACACACTTTGTGTATCAACCACCCCTCTCCTCTTACACACTCACCTTCAACATCATCAGTTCTTATTTCTCACTCTTACAGACCTAGTATCTAGTTTGTATTCTCCTCTATCCCCTGCCTCAGGTCAAAGAGGAAGAGCCATTTTGCATTTAAGTCATGAATGGTGTTAGCATAATTGAAAATAAAAGCAGGTAGTATCTGTTTTATTAATTAATGGGAGCTGGTAGCCATAAGTAAATTTTGAAAGCTTTGTATCATCCTTTCATAAAACAGACAATAAAATACTCCATAATATTTATGATGATAATGACAAAGAGCAGCACTATAGAAATACAGTCTCAGATAAATAGGGGAAGCACTCTGTTAAGAGTAAGAAAAAAGAAGGAAACTAATACAAGTATTTTCACTACAACAGCTAGAAAGACAATTAAAAAAACCCCAAACAAAACTAACAAACCAACAAAGAAACCGGTATCAGAAGAAAGTGAGGTGTTAGGTTACAGCAACCCCTTCTGACAGCAAAACAAAGAAGTTAAAATTTTGGCTTCGTTGCAGTCCTTGAGAAAATCAAAGACTGTCCAAGTGCCCCAGACAGAGGCTAGTTTTCCAGAATAGTCATAACTAGAGGGCAGGCTGGGACGAGAGGGAACAAGGGAACAAGCTTTAATCATTCTTTATCTATGTAAGTGTCAGGGCAAGGTTTAATATTACTTATATTTAGCTGTTATTTTAGAACATTTTTATTTGCAAGTAATAAATTGATTTTACCTAGTTGATGCTCCTAATACTTGGAACAATTTGTGACAGCCCTTAAAATGTGACTGCTGGGAAAAGAGAAGCCTCTAAATAATCCCTAAGCAATTTAATTTGATGCTATTGATCTACATTTTTTAATTGATTTGAACAGCATTACGGGAGCAGCATTCTGTATTTTGCCATTTGAATTACTGTCTTGTTACTGTGCTGAAGTCTAGACGCTGTCTCAGTTTCCAAAGGGCAAGGGTGTCTCTGATGATGTCTTCCCACAGAACAGCACCTATCGGTTCAGAGTAAGATATTTTTTGCCTGCTCATTACTACTTCTGTGAGAACTTCATCTGCACAGTCACAAACTAAAAATGTACTGACTTTTATAGTTTCTTACATTTACTGTTGTTTTCATGCTGCTATATCCTTGGAAATGGTTCAGATGCATGACAAAACCAGGCTGCTGGTAGAATTGTCTCCGGAGCATGGCCAGCTCTTTGCTTGCTGGCTAGCCCAAATTCAGGGAAGCCTCTGTACACTACCAGGGGGGGTAGGTGCCTGCCCCAAGGAGCCTCAGCCCCATCCATTTGTCCTGGAGTGTGTGACAGCTACGTGAAAAAAGAAGCCACAGAAGTTTTGTCTTTACAGGGATATATACCATATGGAACCACACTTTGCGGCCAAAGTGCAACAGACCTGCCAGTTTTCAGGTGATTCAGTATAACTTCCTTTCTTTCCCTTTTCTTAAAGTCCCCATGGAATATAGAGCTGTGTGATAGTGTTCAGTGGCAGATACATTCAAATTGCCTCCTGCAATATTAATTCTTCCATAAGATATCACTAAAGGGATATAGGCAGGAATCTTTAACATACAAAGTTACAAAATCTGTCTTTTATAAATCTAACAAGATTTAGTTCCATAGATGGCTTTGTCATTAACATTTAAAATATCTGAATAATATTTAAAAAAAATACTGTGCAATGAAAGGATCCGATCNATGTTACTAAATCTGTACTCATTATTTCTTTCACTCATACAGCAGAAGTTATGAAATAATAAGTAAATATTTTAGTACAAGTTTTTTTAAGTGTTAGTGTGCATGTATTGGGTGAAACTTATTTCTGTTCTTATAAAAAGTTTCATGAATTTCTCATCAATATTTGTTAAATTTAACCCTTTTTTTCCCCAGACATTATATTTCTTCTAATTGTCTCCCTCTAGACCTTATCCAAAGTATTTTTAAATAAAAAGATTGCCTTTGCCCCTAGTGAGCTTTGCAAGAGACCCAATATTTGAACATCTTATTACTGACCTTTCATATCTTCCTACCATTCCTCATTGTAATCTTTTTGTATGTACTTTTTAAAATATTTTTTCCAATTTCATGTCTTCCTCAGTTCTTCTGAGTAACAAGGTGTTCACACATAAGAACCATAAGTACTATGCATGTTATGAAGGACACATCTCAACTGAAAAACAGGGAATCTCTATGCTAAAGGAAGCCATCAAAACCTCAAAACTGAATTGAGCCACATGTCTAACAATACTCTTACTGTCATTAGGCTTCCAGTGACACTAGGAAGAAAATATAGTTGTATGTAATGGTCAAGGAGGTTTCCAGATATATACATCCTCTGTTGTGGTTAAATGGTTATTTTTATAAGAAAACATTCTTAAATGCATTTGCCAGAATGAAGGGGTTGTTATCTTTACAATGAGAACAGAGATTCCTCAGTTAAATAATTCATTTCTGCTTTCCTTGAAAATGATCTGCATGAATGCAAAGAAAAAAACAAACTGCAAAACAAAATCTGAAGGCAGCACAAGAAGGCATGGTAAGAGCAGCATCTGCCATAATACTATGAGCAAGAAGACTTAGTGCCTCATTTCTTGTTAAAATGGAGCATATGGACAATGTGGTGTATTGTCATCAGAACATGGTGTTAATTAAAGCAAACAATCTATTTGTAAAATGTTAATGTTTTCAGGAGTGACAAATCTACAGAGTCTGTTAAACCTTCTTTTTTTTTTTTTTTTAAAACATGTTGAGAATTGATTTTTCAGTGCCAAATTTAGAGCTCTTCATGCAGTCTCTAGTCACATAGGTTAATTAGCAGATGCACGTTTTCCATGAATGAACATTTTCAGTTCTTTATATTCATATTTATCTGAAAAACCTTTCATGCAGATTGGGGCTTATTCTGTAAGATGCTCGTTACATAAGCATTTAGTAAAAGAGGGATTCTTAATAGTATGGATAGTGGTATATATTTTAATAGGATTTTTTTTCTCATGGCCTGGAGTTCTTTGTGATCACATCCCAATGAAAGGAATCAAGAACTTAGATATAAGCAATACTTCCAAGAGGAACTTGCCAATGTTAAGAGAAAAATAAAATAGTACTGCTTAGTTATTACATTTATATACCAAAAATATGATTAATATATTAATGTGAAGATTACTGGGGTAATAGAAGGAAATTTCAGACCCACTTTTCTTCATTCTAAACACCACCAATATAACTTCCAGGCAAACCCTAGCCCCAGTAACCTCTGAAGTACTGTTTGAAAAACCAAGGAACAGAATTACAGGTATATTTCAATAAATGCAGTAAGAATTTCCTTAAATTCAATAGAAATACTAGGTGTTCATTTAAGATTATATATTCCCACTGGGGAGAAGTTGCAGAAAGACTTTATTAATACACTATAGCCCGTGAACCACTTCTTTTTTTTATAAGGAACATTGAAGGACAAACAGCTCCTGTGAGTCTTCAGTGTCCATAATTGTATTTCAAAGATGCTGAGCTCAATATAAAACTGAGTGCATCAATCACCTTTTTCATTCCAAGTTTTCAGGATTCCCCTCATTTTCCCTGCAAAACATAAATGTTTTCTTTATAACTCATTGTAGCACCTAGCTGTTTCAATATACTGAGCATACCAACACATTTTGCTTGACAAGCTCTTCTTATCATTGCCTTCACATTTGGGAAATATATTTCTGGAATATATGTAGAACATCCTACTGGTGTCATCCACAGCTCTGATATTCAGTGGTCTTAGGTTATACAACCAGTTTTACATTCAGCTGACACTATCACTCAGAAAATGGAGCACCTCTTTTTTTTTTTTTTTCAGTTTTAGAATATCCATTTGTCTTTTTTATTTGCCTTTAAAGCAAATAAAAGTGAGAAATATTTCAAAAATAGATTACTGTGTATATTTGTATAAGCCTTCAATCTAGCTTCCTGAGAACTTTGGTATGTTATGTAAAAGGTATATTAGGTGCTCTATTTATGCTTGCAACTTTAGCTCACAATGTATAAATTAGATGACAGAGTAAAAAATGGAGTGCAAACTGCAGAATGCTTTGGGTTTGGTTCGGTTTTCTTTTTTTTCTTTTTTTTTCAAAGCTGACATCTTTACTAGAATATTAGGTCAATGTTCTTATAAATATGCCTTGTCATTTAAACTTTTTTCCTGACCTCCTGTTGGAAATTTCACTGTTATAATTTTCTGTTGAGTAATTATTATCGATGTATTAGTAAAGACCAGTCCTGAGTTTTCCATGTAACAAGATGCCTGGTCAAAAGCAAAAGGAATAGTATTTGTGTTCTCCTTTCACTCCCTCTCTCAAATATGGGAAATTATCCCATGAATGTAGTCTAGGAAAGAATTACTAGAAAGCAGTTTTTACAGTTTATTGCATAAAATTGTTATAATAAACTACAGTTTTATTAAGTTTCTAATCTTTTAGGTTATCATTTGGTTCTATGGAAAGTAATTTCTTTTAGCAACTGTCTCTCACTTTCATAATCTGTTTTTCTTTATAGCCTTATTCTTTTCCAAATACCGTCTAGTGTATGACCATTTTCTTAAAACAATTACTCACTAAACCTTCTGACATGGATCAGAGAAACTCTGCCCTTTATTTTTGCCCCTGCAGTCTCCCAGAGCCCTGTGTAGCTGAGATTTCATTTTCAGTGATGGACAGATCTTTGTTTCTTTTGGCTTTTTCAGTGATCTTTACACTGAGATATGGAAACTCTTGATCTATCCTGTTAATCCAAAATGCCATCAAAAAGGCATCTCAGAAAGAAACATCCATCTTCATCTGACTGCTGTGGTGGCTCAGCCCTGCATTCCCCTGGGCCACTCTGCAAGGCTAACTCCTAGGCCACCCCCTGGCCCCCCATCACTTGGTAAGACTGACTCCTAGGCTGCTACGTGAAACTAGTTCCATCACTCCCTGGTTTCAGAATGTAAGAGGCTGGGAAACTTGGTATGTTCTGACCCTGCAAGTCAATGTGAAGCTAAAGAGACTCTCGTACCAGCTGGAGACAGGGTCAGGGAGTTGGAACAGTTAGGCATCAGGGAGCTGGAACAGTTAGGCACCCCCTAACTGTATCCATAACTCCTGAACAACTTTGGGAAGGTGCCAATGACAGACCACAGCCCCACTGAGGAAGAGACAAGCTAGCCTGACATGATTAATGGCCACAGTGGAGAACTACTAGTTGAAGTACTGATCAAAGTAAACCGTCTTGTGATCCTGTAAAAACTGAACCTCAAAGTGAGGCCCTTTATAGCTCTCCAGGATCTAAGCTGGTTGAGTCTTGGTGTCTCCACCCTGAAGTGGGATGATGCTCAGGCCAGACTCCTGAGTGTCCCTTGGTAAAGCCAACAAAGGCAAATTACCATCTGTTTGCAAGGATTGATGAAGGGAGAATCACTAGCTTAGCTACAAAGACCAACAAAAATAATCACCACCTGTCTCTAAAGACCAACAAAAGGGAGACATGAGCATTCATGATCTCTAGGATTTTTGTGAGAATTCTAGAGATCCCAGGGCACCCAAATTTGCTATAAACTGCAGAAAGCCAACATCTTAATTATAGGTTAACCTCTATACCTGTATATAGTTATCTGTGTGTAATTTGTTTTTACTTAGACTTTGTTAATTTTATGTGAATCACTGTATTCCTAATAACCAATTATTAATTCTGATTGAATAAGCATTGCTATTTTATAAGCTACTGTATCAATGTTAATATACTTGAATTGTTGCTCTCACCTTAAGTTTACATAAGAATCACCATGTTGCACTGAGTACCACACTGAAGTCCCAATACTCAAATTTTCTTAGGAATAAACCATTGATGAGGTCTGGGACTAGGGCTGGATCTAACCTCACTCTCTGAAGGAGTTTTTAGGGCAAACAGATCTATTCTGAACTTCATGATGGAGCTGGAGGCGTTTTTTTACTTCTAATATCCTGGGTCTCCCTGCTAGTCTGTCATAAACCATTGACCAGGTCTAAGTTTGGATCTAGCCACACCCAGGCTCCTCACTGAGGAGTTTTAGAGATAAGGGGGTTTCATTCTCAAATACTGTAACAAAACAGGTGGGTCACACTCATCCCTTCCATTCCCAAGAAAATCACCCGAACCCAGCTCCAAGTCACTTTCCTGTGCATGCACACACACATATATTCATTCTCACAAATACTGTAATCCAATTGCTTTTAATCAATTTGCTTTATAGTGAGTAATGTAGTGATCTTGACATCAAGTTGAATCATGGTTAATCTGTGTTGATTTTTGCTAAGTTTTATAAATTCATTAAACTTTATGAAATCATGAATCTGTCTCAGTAACTTGTAATGCTGCCTTCATTTGATTGAGGTCTGTTCCACTCATGCCGCAGCAGAGTCCTACATCACAATTATGCAACAAGTGATTTAAGTGATTTAAAGGGGGATCTGTTTTATGATAATTGCACAATCTGTATACATCTATCATTTAATAAGCACTTGTATGTCTTAAAACCAGCCTCACCCCTGACTGTGTTGTGTTTTCATCAAAAATTGAAACCAAGATGTTATGAAGTTGTTTTTCTCAGAAAAAATCTATCTCTAACACTCTTATTTATTACCTCCAAGCTTGTAATGCATAAGGGAACATAATGACAGACAAATAATCTAAATAATTAAAGTTAAACCTCCTACGTTATATGACTCAAACATCTGGTACATCTACAAGATGAAAACATTAGAATTTTTATGAGAAGAATCTCTGCTTATTCACTGTAACTAACGCTTAGGATCTAAGCATGCTGACATGTTTGTTAAGTTCAGTTATTATCCTGTCTCCTTCAGGGCTACCACTGCAACGGAAACATGACTATCTCTTTATTCCACTGCAAAGCAAAAGTAACCATGTGTCTTTATTTGTCAGATATGCATGGTCCTATTGGCATACACAATATGGAAATGTATGTATCTTTTAGGACCCAATGATGGGAAATCAGTCTCACTATAAAATAAAATAAAATCCTCTTCTTTATATTAAATAGCCAAATTAGAAAAGATAATGGAAGACAATAAGAAAATACCTTCAACTTCACTCTGCACAGATTGTGGTTTTTTGAAAGCACTGTGGTAAAGAGTGAAACAATGTAAGCTCCACAAGAAGAACTGATTGTAAATGCTTAATCAGTTGCTGATGGAAGTATTTGTAATACTTTTCAAGAAATGTGAAGAGAAATAAGAACATCTGTCTGTGAAGGGAAGATTAAAGAAGGACCTAAAAGCAAAATTAAAATGAGGTCACCAGCATATATTATTTTTTTGTGAAGAACTGTAAATGGTAACATTATTGTTTATTAGGGATTTGTTTTAAACTATAAACTATATTGGTTATTATATATTATTTTTTAAGTGACTTTGCCTTTGTCTTGCTATCCTCTGATAATCTTAAAATACATATAACACACACTTAAAGGTAACTCTAAATTTAAAAAATAGGAATAGATTTTTGAAAATCAAACTGATGCTTTTCTTTAAATATACAAGCCAAAAGTGGCTAGCAGGTGATCTATTACAGACACAAATGAAGAACCAAAGTGGGAATCAGAAGGGCAGAGCAGGGCTAAGCTTTATCAGATGATAATTCACTGCTGACAAAACACTGACATTCACAGCAACTGATTTCTGAGACCATTTCCTTCTCCTGCTCACATATGGGTGTTTATGCTTTGACACAAGCTTAATAAGGGGGTGAGGGTGGAAACACCTGACAAAATGTATACATTCATTTGCAAATTATAGAAAACAACTGTTTCTTTTTGAGCTCAGCTTTGACTTCACATTCTTCTGATGCTCACACTAGCAATCATTCCCTCCCCCAACAAAGTATCTCCTGTATCCTGTGCACATTACTAACCACATCAGAGGTATTCAGAGCATTGCTGAACTGTAAACAGCATCAAACTCCTACAAAATACATATTTGTAGTCAGAAACACACATTTTTAGTCAAAAAAAAATAATTTCATGGGGAAGAAAACCCTACATTTTCATTTCCTACCATCGTTTTAACCCCCTTACTGTCCCGCCCCTTCCCAGCTCTCCCAGGGGCTGGGCTCTGCCCCCTGGCTACGCCCACCACTCTTGGGCCGCTCCCACTGGCCGCGCCCGGCTCTCGGAAACTCCGCCCCCCGCNCCTACAAATAACTTGTTTGATATAGATGAATCCAAGCCTAGATCATAAATCCTTCCTTTGTGCATCTTAAAAATATAGATAGGTTTATACTGACACAATGACAGATCTGAAAAGTAAGCTTAAGACCAGTTTATATAGACTATGAAGGATTCACATACAATGCTTCCTGACATTTTCTGGACTTTAAGATAATAAAGCATAATGTAATGATCTGAACATGTTTCTCTACTGGGTGGTCAGTCCTGAGATACTGCAGGTCTAATAATTCTGCAATGATACAAAGATTTTTATTCATCATTCAGTATTTACGCATGTCATTTTTTTTTCTCAATTCCATGAATCCGTTCAGTGCTTTCACACTCACTTCCCAAAGGAGCCTAAAATGATGAGATTAATATTTCAGTTTTTAAAAACTATTGAAAAAAGAAAGGTCAGTGTGTATCATACATAGAAACTGCAGCATTTAGAACACTTTCTGATACTGTCACCGTTAGGCCAATTTTTACCAGTTTGAGTTCTATCAAAGAAATTACACCCTCTCCCTCTTCCCCCAAAAGAAAGAAAGAAAAAAAAAAAAGTCTTGAATGTACTCTTAAAAGCATATATTATCCCCAGGATATGGAAAAATCAAAGTTTAGCAATTTGGTAAAACTGGTGCAGCAAGTGTTCCAGCTCTTCTATATACAGGTGAAATATCATCATGAGTTGATTCACATTTCTTTCTCTT
>VYZU01060876.1:0-37663 GCA_013401355.1 Ceyx cyanopectus
ACCCATAGCTCCCAGTTTTCTTAATCATACCCCGAAGGCCAACAGCTCAGGACACAGACACTTTAGGAACACAGACTTTCAAAGATACTTTTCTGGGGGAGGGAACCTACAGGAACACAATTTTTTGTTTAAAAAACAAGAAAGGAGCACAGAGAGTTTAAGCAAAACAAAGCAGAAATTAATACAGTCTGTTACTTCTTTGTGTATGTGGACATTTTTCTAAAGAAAAATAATGACCAATAGTGACCCAACAAAGACATCAGATATTACACCATCTGCACAAATAATTACACATCATTTAGATATTGGTCTTCCTTCTCAAGGCATCACAAGGGAGGCTTCACCTTTTGAGGACATGCAACTCCCATGAACGTTAATGGGAGCTACTCACATATACAGAATGGACAGTAATCTCTTGAAAATCTCTGCATTCACCACACTTTGTCTGAGGAAACAACAGAAATGTGAGAGGATTCAGCCACTGAACTGCCACCTCAGACTCTTAGCATTTCTCATCACTTACTGCTGCCTCAACTCTAATGAAACATTGCTGTGGGGCAACTCATCAAGCTCCTTAACTGTGCAGCTCTCCCCAGCTTGCTCAGGAGCTGGTCTTGCTCCAGGTTACAGTGGGCAAAACCATGTTCCCTCCACCTTTGGAGTGAGAATCACTTGGGATCTTGCTTCTCAAATTCTCCTTAGTGGATCAGAACCAGATTTTCAGATTGTAGTTTTTCCTTTTTGACCTTTCCAAATTTTGGGCCCACTAACAAATACAGCACCACAGGTAGCCACTCTTGTTGGCATTTTCTGTTAGGGTTATGTCAATCAACATCATTCCTCTGCAGTGTTAGTGCCTTCAAAACTGACATATGCAAAGGACAGCAGAAGTGCTAATGCTTTTCCACACAAGTGTGGCAGCAGTATCACACTGAGCCAGTACTAGCAGGCTTCTTAACCCCTCCTTTTCCATGTCTTAAGCTCTGTCACAACTGTGGAGTACCAAACAAACTGCTATTTTCAGCTGTGCTGGTGAGTGAAATGCATTTCCATGTGCTACACAAGCCACATTCCTGCTTATAATTTAGCAGGAACCCCAAGGGAAGGAAGATGGTGACCCCTTTGGAGTGGAGTAGTCACCATGAGGGACTTTGAGCTCTACATCCTGTATTCTTGTTGAGAACAAAACCTTTTTTTGTTGGTCTCTGCATCCAAAATACTGACTACACTACTCCTCAGTCCCTTAGAGGAGCACAGAGAAGGTAGCCAGCCTTTGTGAAGGGCATTCAAAAAGCAGGAGTGGTTGTTATCCTCCTATTCACTAGGTATTTTTTCATATACCTTACAATGCCTCTTCATTCCACACCAAAATCCCTGTGGCTCCAACTCACATCAGTTGAGAGTGATGAAGAGGACTTTCCCCTCAGCAAGCAAGTCCAGCAGTAAACTTCACAGGGCTTAATCAAATTAACACAGTTTCAATGGGAAGAGAGGCACTTCAGAGTTACTGTGCTTTAGATAATAAGATACAGCCCAAAACTCAAACTATTATAAAATAAGTACACTTAATTTTTCACTTTTATTAGCAGGCTCTGTGCTCAGTAGATAGAAACATCACTGGCTTCCAGTCATTGACTGCATCTCCCTGCCCAAACTGGATCTCTTCCTACAGATGCCTCCTGTGATGTGCAGAAGGGTTTTGTGTCCTAAGAAGTCCTACACTTATATAAACTACTGATCTAAATATATCCCTTTCCATGGTCAACAATGGTTGATAAATTGTGTTCCCTTTATTTGTACCATTCCACAGTCATTATGAGAAGAACTTTCTCCAGAGCAAAGTTAAGCCAGATCTAAGCTGCTTCAAAGTGCTGATTCAGCTTTCTGATAGTTTATCACTCAGAGTAAAACACAACTGTGCAACACAGGAAGAAGATGCAAGAGGACACTCCAAAGAAGAGAAGGAATGTTAAAAAAAAAAACCCAACCAGACAAACAAAAACACAAACCTACTTAGCTTCTCTTCCACTAGTTATCACAAAAGCAGAAAAACCTCTTTTTAACATCTTTAAAAACAAAATTAAAAGATATTACTTCAGAAAAAAACCCAACCAGCTTCCAAGATCACGATGCCATATTAAATTCTTTCCCAAGCTCAATAAACTCTGACTTATAAAACTTGTAAAATCTTTACTAGACGCTTGACAGCTCCACATGTGTCTGTGGCAAGAGGAATGGAACCTTTTGCTAAACATCTGCTAAATCTTGCATCTTGGCTAGAACGACTCTACCCGATAGCAACACACTGTGATGCTCGCTGACTGCGGTCTGGGACTGGGATGGAATCTGTCTTTGCATGAAAACACCACGCTGCTTTGCCATGGTGTGCTATCACAGCCTGTCACTGCAGCAGCCATTTCCAGTAATATTGCATAATGGCACATCTCTTAGGGCAGTGGAGCCTCAACAGTGGCCCGTTGTTCATCCCGGGCTGAAATCCTACTGCTGCCAGCTACGTTTTTAAAGAGGATGCATCCACGGTGTCTCCATTTGCACTCACTGTTAGGAATGCAGAAGCTTTCTTTGTGAGAAATCAGGATACAGATCCAAAGGATCGCTTAAGAGCTGCTAATAATTTTAGTCCAATTTCTGAGGCCAGTCAGAGAAGTTAGTAAATATGCTCAGTTGTGCAGTATCACCGAGAGATTTCCTCTGTGAAGTATATTTAACAATATTCTCTCACTCCACAGAATGGTGACTTCTGGTTTTCCAGGGCAGATCAATATGTTTATGTTAAGCAGTTCTACTCATACATAGCCAAGTATTCTGAAAAATTAATAAGTCTCCTGTTTTTAAGTTCACACTGTCCTGTCATTACTTGAAGCACAGAAGACACTCGAATAGGAACAGTACCCCCACGTCTTTTGGGGGCATCTCACATCTCCAGAGGCATTTCACAATTGACACTGATAGGAACAAGGAATTTTACCCATGGAAACTTAAGCCTGGTCTAGGACAGCAATTAAGTTCGTGTTCGAGCCTCTAGGAAAGATCTTTAAGAAGAATCTTTCCCTGACATAATTTGCATTTCCCTTATTTGAAGTCATCCTATGACTTGTGATAGACCTCTCTGATTTGAAAGAGCCCAAGTGCCTTGTGTTAATAGTACTTGGAATGTGTTGCTACAACAGTTCAAACATGGAGTTTACAAAAGCTTCTCTGGTGCTCAGAGAAGCTTTTCAACTTCAAGGAGAAAAAATGTTTTTACAGTGTCCTACAGGGATGCAGAACAAAAAAATTGCTGTCTTCATTGTAAACCAAATTTAGTTTCAAAGCAGAAGTCTGGATAGTGCAAGGAACAGACCTGCTGAAAGGTGCTTTGCCCATCTACATCCTTCAGACATGCTGGTCCATGATTTGGGGGTGGACAGAAGTTGTACATCTACAAAGCACCTGAATTTCCCAATCTGTAATGATGGGATCCCTCTGGCTTGGTCCTGCTTCCTACTTTGTGATATTTACAAACCTTTTTTTTCCCTCAAGCCAGCAAATTTTATGAGGCTGTCCCTAAACTGGAAAAAAAAAAATCAAAACAAAAAAGCAAACAAAAAAACCCATATATAACCTGAGTAGTTTACCTCAGAGTACAGCAGTGCTCAAGATATCCTTTCAGACTTGCTCTTCAGCATGTGGCATATCACAAATATATCACAAATACTTTCCCTTACAGGGATGTATTTTTGAAACTGGTAAGCCATCCTGACATCCTACTCAAGGAGACATTACAGGAAGACATGCACCATACCACCCTGTTTATCCACACACCTTCCTCCTCTCGGATGACAAGAGGATAAAAACACAAAACAAAGTCTGCTTTCTTACTAGAAAAAAAAAGATCTCACATCTAAAAAAGAAAATGTTATGGCAATCTGGGAACTCCAGTATACTGTAAGATGAAAGATAAATTGTGCTATGTGAATTTTGCACATGTTGTTGTTATTATCTCCAAGAGGAGGACCCCATTGTGCTAAATACTACACACACTCAAAATAACAGGCAGTTCCTGCCCCAGAGGCCTCATAACTAAGATAAAAGCAGTATTGTTGTCCCCCTTCTTATAAAGGGGAAGTGGGACACCAGAAGATTCAGCAACTCAAACAAGTTACTCAATGAAATAGATCTGGGAATTGAACCCAGATTCAAGTCTCCAGACCATGATTTAATCCACACATTGCTCAAAATCACTTTTAGTTAAGCAGTAACATCTAAGCTCCAAATTGGTACCCATGATTATTTCCAATTATTTAATGAGAAAGCAAAATACTTGATCTATTGTTCATTTCCCCATTCAATTTAGATTCCTGTGAGATTCGTGTTTAAGTATATGTCCAAAAGATGTTACACAGGCATAAAGAAATAATTTGTATTCACTTCACAGTCAATTCCTATGACACACTGAGTCCATTCATAAGTGGGATACTTTTAGCCCTACCTTTGTACTTTGCAGGCCAGTGCAGAGGATTAATTTGAAAATATTTATGCTGTATCTAAACATGAAACGTGATTAAAAGACAACACAAAAGCTTCTAGCTGATGGAACACAGAAGAGGGCTCAAAAATCTTGCAGATGAAAAAATAATGCAAAACAGCAATCTGAAGATGTTTGATAGGTGAAGGAAGGGATGGGCTGCTGCAGGAGATATGAAGGCTAAAGAGAAATATGGAAAGCACACCAAAAGGGCAGTCAACAGCAACTTCAGGAGGAAGAACAGAGCAGAGCAGGCCTGCTCTGAGCTATGTAGGGCATGGGAAGCAAGGATAAGTATTTGAAAGTTCTTGTTGATAATTTACATTCCATAAGTCCAAATTTAATTATGTATTACCATATAATTACTGCCAAATGGGGAAAGAATCCCTGTCCAAAAATGTCCAAATGAAAGGCTAGCTTGTAAAGAGTTAACAGACTAGAATGGGGCTGGATGTCTCAGGACAGCCCCAGCAAGGGAATACAAAAGCTTCTGCTTCTTTGTTATTATTGGAAAAATTACTTAAGTCAGGAGAACTGAAAAGCAACCTGGCTGCTGAGTACAAGCACAAATTCTGGTAGTGCACATAGTACTTACTGCACCAGGAAATGGGAGTGCCCAAAAAAAGAGGCTTTGCTAAAGATAAAGATGACTCAAAGGACTGGTGTCCTAAAAGCAAATTACTTACATATTCAAATTCAGAGAGCAATGATATCTATCTTTAAACAAGCACTTAAAAAAAAATAAATCACCACATTACATTCAAGTGCACAAAGCCTTTCACAAGTGGTCACAACCTAAAGAAACTTATTACAACCATTGGGAATAGAACAGGAGCAATTATCACGTTGGCCGGGAACATAACACTAAAACCCAAGTTGTTCAAAATATTCTGAAAAATCACAGAATCATTCCATTTGGAAAAGACCTTTCAGAACGTTGAGACCAACCATTAACCTAAAACTGCCAATCAAGACAGTATAAGTTTGGTACCTAAAAAAAAAACCAAACAACAAACCAAAACACACAAAAACCCATCACAACACCAAACCTAAAGCATTCCCAGCTGGTAGCTTCAAATTCCCACTTCATTTCGTAGCATGAAATAAGTTGTAAAATCACACACTTATGCTACCCACACATTAATATCTGAGTCCAACTCAATATTTTAGGAGTCTTGAAAAATGTTATCTTCTCTTGGGAAATCAGAGGCAAAAGTTCTCTCAGACTTAAGACAGAGTCAGGAGGGATACAAGTTCTTTGGAGGTGCAGAGAATATTAGAATTTCTAAACCTAAAAAGCAGTTTGAGAGCAAACTCACTAATGTAGAGCAGCTGGAGAGATGCACACTGTGAAACTGCGACCTTTAGAAAAGTTAACTCTGGGCCTCTTAAAAGCTGAGGTGGAAGAAGACATTTGCACAGCAACAAGGCTAGACAGGAAGCTGCACCCTGGGGAACCATGAATTTTGTGCAGGACAAAGAAAAACTCATAATGAAGTTCATCCACTTTGGGACAGGAGGAGAGCAACACAGTCTTGCCAAACTGGATTACTCTAGTAGGCTGGAAAACGGCCTCGCTCGCAATCCAAGAGTTGTCTGAATTGCAGCAAGTTCTTCCAATTATTTTAAAGAGAATACTTGCAGCCTGACTTCTACTCCTTTCCAATTGGCTTGACATGCCTTTGTGAGACAGCAATCAAATTTGATTTGTTCTCAATATGCGATTAGAGATTTGGTTTTGGCCATGTTTTAAGAGAACTAGTCATAAAAGGTCAGAAGCATAGGAGGAGGGAGCAGAGTTCTCCCAGCAGACCAGACTGCTACTGCATTAACCTGGAGGTCACCATAGTGATCAGAGCAAAAAGCTAACTATGTTTGAAAAAACACTAGTTTCAACCCTTCAGAGAACTGGTTTTTATTCATCCCTCTGGAGCAAAGACTGGGAAGTGCTTCCCACCAGAACACTTGGGACCTAGTGAGATAACAGCCAAATAAACTGACCCCAGAACTGGAGATTACACTGAACATTTTGAAAGTTCACATTAAGTGGACTGCTCTTTTCACTGGTGGCATGAAGCCATTCTCCTAACCCAGTTGCAGTCACCAAGTGAATCACTGAGCTCTATTTACTCCCAAGGTCTTCTCTGTCTCCAAAGAGTGCATTTATTTCCTTGGTTTTAGGAAGCAAAAAATTACATAGGGTTACATAATGGTGCTAGACAGTGTATTTAGCAAATTGGAAAGCATAAAATTATGTGGTATTACTGAAGCTATACAGGAAAATTTCCCTGTTAATGTCTGACATTTCAACTTGGTCAGTTTTGACATCTTCCTGGCTTGTCAGCAAGAAACCCTAAACCAAGTATTTTCAAACACTACCTTGAGAAAGTTAAGTTTGCAGAATATTTTTTTGGAGAGGCCTTTTTTAAAGTAATTAAAAACAAACAAAACAAAAAGAAACAACCCATTAAACAAACAACCAACCAAAACAAAAAACACAAACAACCCCAAACAACCAAAAAAATCCAACACACCACCAATACACAAAACACACACAACAACACCAACTCTAATACAGGTTTGTTTTCTCCTCAAAGTGTATTTCCTTGATAAATGGCTTCAAGGGCTAGCAAATATTTTTCTGAGAAATTTCAAGTAATTCCAGAGTGGTTCTGGAAATGTCACTCTTCCTGTGCAAACTTCTATCTAGTATCAGCTTCCCCATATAGTGTTCTTAATCCCCCACTGGATGAAACTACACATGAAAATTAACAGACATTTCTGACAATACGTTCTCTTTCTCCAGGGAATGCTGCACCAGCTTGAAATCTGCCTTCATTGCTTTGTTACTCCAGATATTATCTGGATAGCAATATGTAATTCTTTCATTACTAAGTTTGTGAGAGAGCTCACACATCTCTCTCAATCTTTTCCTTGGTAATATATTATCCAGTGTTTGGGAGGGAAAAATAAAATGAGAGAAACATTATATTCTCTCAGGAAAAGTCAGATCTGGGACACTACACTAGGAAAAATAATTGGTCCCATTATTGTAATTGTCTGTAGCTTTACACTTAAGGGAGAAATATGTCTGAATAGCTGGTTACATCAGCAATACAGATAGAGAAGAAATTCCCACAGTGTGAGCAAGTCTTCACACACTTAGAGAACGTGACCACACACAATACACATTACAGTGGAGAAGAACAAAGCAACCTCAGGAAGTGTCCCTGATTGTTTTCAGCTGATTAAGGACATNCAGCTGGAGAGATGCACACTGTGAAACTGCGACCTTTAGAAAAGTTAACTCTGGGCCTCTTAAAAGCTGAGGTGGAAGAAGACATTTGCACAGCAACAAGGCTAGACAGGAAGCTGCACCCTGGGGAACCATGAATTTTGTGCAGGACAAAGAAAAACTCATAATGAAGTTCATCCACTTTGGGACAGGAGGAGAGCAACACAGTCTTGCCAAACTGGATTACTCTAGTAGGCTGGAAAACGGCCTCGCTCGCAATCCAAGAGTTGTCTGAATTGCAGCAAGTTCTTCCAATTATTTTAAAGAGAATACTTGCAGCCTGACTTCTACTCCTTTCCAATTGGCTTGACATGCCTTTGTGAGACAGCAATCAAATTTGATTTGTTCTCAATATGCGATTAGAGATTTGGTTTTGGCCATGTTTTAAGAGAACTAGTCATAAAAGGTCAGAAGCATAGGAGGAGGGAGCAGAGTTCTCCCAGCAGACCAGACTGCTACTGCATTAACCTGGAGGTCACCATAGTGATCAGAGCAAAAAGCTAACTATGTTTGAAAAAACACTAGTTTCAACCCTTCAGAGAACTGGTTTTTATTCATCCCTCTGGAGCAAAGACTGGGAAGTGCTTCCCACCAGAACACTTGGGACCTAGTGAGATAACAGCCAAATAAACTGACCCCAGAACTGGAGATTACACTGAACATTTTGAAAGTTCACATTAAGTGGACTGCTCTTTTCACTGGTGGCATGAAGCCATTCTCCTAACCCAGTTGCAGTCACCAAGTGAATCACTGAGCTCTATTTACTCCCAAGGTCTTCTCTGTCTCCAAAGAGTGCATTTATTTCCTTGGTTTTAGGAAGCAAAAAATTACATAGGGTTACATAATGGTGCTAGACAGTGTATTTAGCAAATTGGAAAGCATAAAATTATGTGGTATTACTGAAGCTATACAGGAAAATTTCCCTGTTAATGTCTGACATTTCAACTTGGTCAGTTTTGACATCTTCCTGGCTTGTCAGCAAGAAACCCTAAACCAAGTATTTTCAAACACTACCTTGAGAAAGTTAAGTTTGCAGAATATTTTTTTGGAGAGGCCTTTTTTAAAGTAATTAAAAACAAACAAAACAAAAAGAAACAACCCATTAAACAAACAACCAACCAAAACAAAAAACACAAACAACCCCAAACAACCAAAAAAATCCAACACACCACCAATACACAAAACACACACAACAACACCAACTCTAATACAGGTTTGTTTTCTCCTCAAAGTGTATTTCCTTGATAAATGGCTTCAAGGGCTAGCAAATATTTTTCTGAGAAATTTCAAGTAATTCCAGAGTGGTTCTGGAAATGTCACTCTTCCTGTGCAAACTTCTATCTAGTATCAGCTTCCCCATATAGTGTTCTTAATCCCCCACTGGATGAAACTACACATGAAAATTAACAGACATTTCTGACAATACGTTCTCTTTCTCCAGGGAATGCTGCACCAGCTTGAAATCTGCCTTCATTGCTTTGTTACTCCAGATATTATCTGGATAGCAATATGTAATTCTTTCATTACTAAGTTTGTGAGAGAGCTCACACATCTCTCTCAATCTTTTCCTTGGTAATATATTATCCAGTGTTTGGGAGGGAAAAATAAAATGAGAGAAACATTATATTCTCTCAGGAAAAGTCAGATCTGGGACACTACACTAGGAAAAATAATTGGTCCCATTATTGTAATTGTCTGTAGCTTTACACTTAAGGGAGAAATATGTCTGAATAGCTGGTTACATCAGCAATACAGATAGAGAAGAAATTCCCACAGTGTGAGCAAGTCTTCACACACTTAGAGAACGTGACCACACACAATACACATTACAGTGGAGAAGAACAAAGCAACCTCAGGAAGTGTCCCTGATTGTTTTCAGCTGATTAAGGACATATGCCAACAAGCCTCTAGTAGTTCAGGGAAGCTTTTCGACTTGGGTAGGTCAAATTTACATAACACAATTAAAGATATCGAACAGTTTGGGTCTATAAAAAAAAAAAAAGCAAACCAACAACTTGCATTCAGAACAATCTCAGGTGCGAGTTTAAGATGATTTTGTTGTTTCAGACCAGTTCAACCAAGGGATAGCTTTATTTGTCGAGTTAGAAGAGCAGGGGAGAGATGAAAAGTCAGCTTAGCTAGTGTAAATAGCCAATTTACATTAACCTCAGCCATTTGTTTCAGCATCAAAACACACAGAGGCTTCAAGTAGTAACAGCAGTTTTGGAAAACAGCATTAAGCTGGCATGAGCAGCAGGCCTTTGAACAAAGATACTGCCTATTCCTTTTTTTTTCAAAAGCCACTGCGCAAATACCTAGAGCTTTTTGAATAAAATAAACCTCCCAAAGATGAGCTGGAAGTTTGCAGGAATTTGCCAGGTCGTTGCCAGCAGTTCCTGCACCAGGTGTGGAGCAGGAGTAGCCACCTCCAGCCCCAACAGCTTCCACCCAGGGGGGTGAAACCTCCTCCAGCCACGGCTGATGCTGGTGGCACCTCAGAGCTCATCAACAGGAGAAGTTGCAGCTTTGAGCTAACCAGCTGCCAGCATCACCTCAGTGTTGGGCCACAAACACCAAGGAAGGCTTTGCTACCAGCTCTCCTACACAAGGAGTGCTCACTTCTCCCTCCCCAAGCCAGGCAGCCTAATAAAAAGGTATGATGCTTCTCTACAAATCATTCAGACTTCTGTAGAGAAGCATTAAAAGAAGCCACAGTAGGTTGATTTTTTTTTTTCTTAAAAAAAGATAAACTAAGCATAGTACTTGGAGAAAAATGTAAGGCTTCCTGTAAATTAAACTGAACCTTTTTACATAATAGATCGCTCAGAGCTATTTGTAAGGAAGTGACAAAGCTACTGCAGATCTTAAGATATTGTAGCGAGGTTCACAGATGCACTTATGTAAATATTTTCTGACAACTCAGCTGCTACTGAAAACATTTTTTTGAAGTTATCAAAAAGAATTTAAAGTGTTTTCCACTCTAGTCATTAACTCTTTATTTGCAAAAAGGTGCCACCAGAACCGTTATGAAAAACAAACCCTTATATCAAAAGTCACAGCCCAGACAGCACAGCTTTTAAACATGACCCCAAAATCCGAGCTCCAGTGCTGCTGTCAGAGGGCAGTCCCCCATGGGCTTGGTGTCCCAAGACAACATGAAGTAAGTTTTTAAATTGAGAGGGATCAAGCTCCACAGTCTGTGTTCACACCACACAAGTAGCACTTGCACTGGAAGCTCACTGAGCCAGGACAGGTTGCCCAGCCATGAGGCTGCCAGTTACACCACCACACCAGTTTAGCTAAGGCAGTTAGCTTGTGTTCACAGTGAGACAGCAAGAGGCAGAGCTTGACCATGCTCAGCTTTAGCAACCTGAAAAAATAGCAAGAACACTGTACCTCAAAGCCATTCTCTGTTTCTTGGCATTACAACGCAGAAATACTACATGGCCTGGCAGTGGGCTATTAGCATATGTATTTTATCTACCCTCACATATGCATTGCCATTTAGCTGCAGTTTCTTTTGGAGCTTATTTTTCTCTCCAGGCATTTAAATAGCATAATTTTTATTTTTTTTTTTACTCTTAAGCACACACAAAAAGACATCTATTAAGTGAAGACTATACGAATTAGAGACAATTAAGAGCAGCCCATTAATGGTTTGTTATCTCTCTAGCAATCCTCCAGGAGTTATTAGTGGACACACCAGATACTATTAGATTCTGTATTTGGGTCTCAGATTAGAAACAAAAAGCTTTTGTTGAAGACATGTCTAGAGCCAGCTTTCCCTGCTGGGTACTTATCCAAGCCACCTCAAGCATGCAAGACATAAAATATTACTGCTAAGGTCAGCAGGAATTCACATTACTAAAAGGAGCTCTGCTACAGCTCCATTTCAGATGGTGCTACTTGGTGCTTCAGGCTTGATACCAGTTGCCTGGGTTTTGCCCAAAAGCAGAGCTTTTGGTCCAGGGGAGGGCAACCATAGGACAAATCTTCATTGCTAGGGAAGACCAGGTGATAGCAAATCACCAGGAGACCACAGCTGAACTATAAAACTACCTGACAGCTCCTCAACCATGTCATTCATCCCTCTTCTCAGAGCTACAGGGAAGATCCCAGAGTAGAAAACATCTCCAGGGCAATCTTCTTTCAGAGTTCAATACCACAGCACTAGGGTTACTCAGAGAAGTGTAAAAGACAACTGGACATATTTACAGCACCATCTCCTGACCAAAGTACCCAATTAAAAATAATGCTTTACAGAAAAAAGTAATTAATTACCTTTTTTTTTTTGGTATGTACTCATGTATCGACCCCATATAGAGATTTCTGCAAGTGCTGGGTATTAGAATTCATTAATGACTTTTAGTTAGGTGCCTTTAATTGACATTTGATTTCCCTGAATGGGTAAGTATTTGTAGTGCCATTCATGGCACCAACAGATCAGGTAGGTCACAAAATCATGGGCAGATGAAACAGATTCTTCCCTCCAGAAGAAAAGCCATATTTGAAGCCAGGGAATGGTCCATGCTGGAGTGTCAGGAGTTTAACCCTACAAACACCCCACGGGGTGCTCCTGGGTTACATATAAGCCTGAGTGCCCTGGCTCTGCTGCTGTGACACTTCCTAGAGAGGTGCTCACACTACACAGCTTCAGCAGCAAACACCCCAGTGGATATAACTCCAACTTCCCCACCACATACAGCTGAAATAAAACCTTGATGCTGCTGAAGTCCAGAACAAAACTGCCGCTGCCTTCAGTGGAGAATTTTATCCTAGTTATACAAGGATCATATTTTTGGCTGGCAATGTTTCAAGACTTTTTTAATTCCCAGAAGCTCAACCACAAATCCCTCTTCTCCTCCCACGCAGCTGCTCTGAAACTCCCTGAGCTCCATTAAGACAGCACCCGAGCAGGCCTCCTTGGGAAGACACAGCGCTTTGCTTTCAGGAGATCTCCACCTCCTCCAAACATCCTCCAGCTCCAGAAAGCCAATCTACAGAAATTTATTAAGAATAACCCACACACCCCCCCCCCCCCCCACATCTTAGCCCTTCCCAACAAGCTCTGCACATCACCGCCCAAAGGAACTCACTCCTTCCCATTTTTCCCACACCACAGTCAGGAGAGCACAGTCTGGGCTCAGGAATCTTCAGCAGTCCCATGAAGACAGCACTAGGATCTAACTCAGAGCATGATCCTCCCCAGCATTCATTTTTGAAGAAAGAAGACACATATTTATAGAGATTTAAAAAAAAAACCAAACACAAACCAAACAATCACAGTGCCACAAACAAGATAAATCAAGTATCGTCCAGCCAAAAATGAAAATTCCTGCTTTTTGGTGTCCTCAAGTGTCTTCCAGATACAGAGCTGCTCCCAACCATCTGGCCATCAAAGACAGACACAGACAGACGTGGCCTAACAGAGGCAGATGTCAGAGAACAACAGAACTGTATTTAATGGGGCAAATAAAAGGATGAATGCAGCCTCCTGAGAAGACATCCCTGTGATTGGAAGGAGAAAAGAATGAAAAAGTCAAGAGAGGTTTTCAAACTAGGAGCTTACAACTAACAGTATCTACCAACTATCCACAGGCTTGGGGACATTTATTTTAGGGTCCTTTTGACAAAATCTGGTGGTCCCAGTAGAGCGGGCAAGTGGCATAGCAGGGGGACATGGGAATAGCTCTGCCAGGAGGAACAGCTGAGCCTGGGAAAGTGATGCCACATTTGGTTTAGTTTGGCTAGAACATTGGGCTGGTTGGTCAGTTTGTTCAGCTTCCAAGCACAACAGCAGGTTGTGGAGGAGTTAAACCCTCATTCTGGAAAGGCTCACCACGGTGCTTCATGCTCAGCCACCCCACTGGCTGTGGCAATACTCCCACCCCCTTCAAGGGATGGGCAACTCCACAGCAGCTCAGTCTGGTAGACATATCAAAATTCCTGGGGCTTTCTTATTTTTGGCCAATCTCATTACTTTTTACTCATGGTGCAATAAAGCATAGAAAGGTTTTGATCAGAAATCAGAGCCTTTAAAAACTGTTATATTCACATAGGAAAAGACAGTCCTTGACTTGAGCACTTTCTTCCCTAAATGAAACATAGAATTTTGTGACTCTCACTATGACTTTCTCAAAGCCCAGAGTTCCCTTCAGGGGAACAAAAAGACATCAGATGATTTAATAGTTAAAATATACAGGCAGCTCAAGCTGTCATACACATGATCCAACTCTTAACTATTTTGTCCTGGTCAGAATAGGCCTCCCAGAACAAGCCAGTGTTAAGCAGCACACACCAGTCGAGCACTGGAAGGATTTATTCATGCTGTAAGCACTCAGGACAGCAATGTGTCACCTCTGGGCTCTAGCCCCCTCATTCTCCCCATATTACATCAAGGGCCATTTGTTGGCATGTCCTTGCTTCATCCTGAGCCATACACAGGAGCAAAAGAAAGAACATTTTCTATCCTTGGTGAGTTTTCTGTTCCTTGTGGGGTTCCATAGGGCACCCCACCTGAAAGGACTGGTGTCCAGTCAGGGTCAGTCAGCTTGAATCTGATCACATATTCTTACTAATCATGTGAAAGAAACCCACAAAACTTCTTTTAATGGTTTTTGCTTCACATGTGTTACACATCTAAAGTCTCCCATCACAGCTCAGCATTCAGCAGGGAGCTGCCAACATGCTCAACATACACCAGGACAGCAAAAGTCATTCTGTTTGAGGCAGACAAAAACATCCGAATTACAAAGCACTTCCAGAGGGACAATGCAGCAGCTCCCAGGGGTGAGCCAGGGCACTGGAGCCCTTTTAGAGTCACAATTACCTGTCTGTAAGAGTAAGTCTGGGCAATGGTTCCCAGAGCCCTTCCTCAACAACATCATAACCAGCTCCCCGTGGCATTACCCCCAGGGTCACTGCAGAAGCAGCAAACAAGAGTTGCCTGCTACTATAAAACACAACCCAACACGTGGCCCCTGGGCTCTGACTTTCTAACCCAGCCCTGTCACCTTCCTTTATTCAGAGGACAGCCCCACTAGCCCTGTAGCCCCATCCACAGTGCAATCCTCCCTTGGGTGCCCAAGATGTCTCCTACCTTCCCCGTTTGGCAAGATCTCAGAGCAGCTGTGCCACCACTGAGGAGGTGAATAGGTCCTTCCTGAGCCCTTTGCAGGCCACTGCCATTTGTGTGCCCTATAAACATACTCTACTTCACTTGCCAAAAACATACAGGAGCTATGAATGAGGAAGATGTCCTTCAATAGCTCCTAAAACGACTTTTGCTCCCTTCCCTAAAAAGCTGCAACACAAATTAGGGCAGAGAAGGGTTGCTAAGGGAAATTCCTTTGTCCCTGTTATGTTAGAAGATGAAAAATAATTGTTGGCTTTCCATCAGCCAGCAGGAGCAACTGCTGCAGTGCCATGCCAAAAGGATTAGCGCCTCTCTGTACTTCTTTGTGGACAGCTATGATCTACTGTTCTCCAAGCCAGTGTTTCTTTATTATGGCATGTATCAAAAGAGCCCCATTGTTTAGAATATGCTCCTTATTTCACATTGGAAAGGAAAATGATAGGAACACAGGGGCTCAAAGTTTGGAAGATGAAAAGGAAAACACAATAAAGACAGTCGTCTTTGAGCTTACGAGACTCTGACATGTCACAACTGTAAGCACTGAATCATCTCCCTGGTATACCTTGTGAACCACTTCCACTTCAAAAATAAAAATAAAGCAATAGGTTTCTTTATTTTCTTGACAAAATCTGCACTGCGTGGCATTGAGCTGTGTCACATTTTTTCCCTTATAGCTGGCCTGGGAGAGGTTTTTAGAAAACTGATTTCTGTTTACTTTCATACGTTTCTTTACAAGGGATAAATAAAATCTGAAGGATCCTTCCCTCCCTCAAAATCTCCTTCTGTTCTCACTGACTGACCTCAAACATACTCTGAGCCTCTGCAACAGGTTACTAGAGGAAAACATCCTGCCTTGATATTAAAATTTCCAATTAACTCATCACATTCCTCAGCAAGGTGCTCCAATGTTATGCACTCCTAAAGTAAAAGATGCAACTGTGCCCATCGGTGCCTTACCTGCTTTGCTGGCTGCTCTGAATCCACTGCAGTGTCCTTCTGAGAGGGTGAACATCAGCACTGGGCAGCAGAAACTGATCCAGTAACATCACTCTGAATAAACAACCACTGCCTGGTAGTTCTTTCCAAGCTTTAAAAACGTGCAGACCTCAGTCATTTAGTCAACATTTGCTTCTATACACAAGAGCAGACAGGCAGTGAGGTTACTGGATTGGCAAGTGGATAAGAATCCACAAATCCTGGGTCTCTGTTTCCCCAGTGACTGGGATCTGCACTCCTCTCATTTCTGCTGGAGATGAAGAAGTCATGACCATTTGAACCTGCTGGCTGACCATGCTAGCAGTACACCCTTGGGCAGCACCCTCCCTCAGGAGCCAAGCTGCCCACATTCAGGTCTGTGCACTGCTCCCCACCCTGCCACCATGCCCAGATGTTCTCCCTTGCAGCTGCCCATCCTTGGCTTGCTCCTGGAGAACAGCTGTTAGAACAGCTGCCCCCCAAAAACAAAACTGGAGAGAGCTGGCTGTGCTTTTCTCATTATGGTTTTACCCTTGGCCTTATCAGGGAAGGCAGAGGCACAGACTCACTTGTCCCTCATACACCACAAAGCAGAGGGCAGGGAGCTGCAGCAGAAAAGGTCCCCATTGCTGCTGGGTCACTAGCCCATGGCTGCCCCCAAAGCAAGGCAGGACTCCCCCGGGTGACTGGCTGAAGGAGTTCTGAGAGCCAGAACAAAGCCCAGAGCACTAACTATCTAACTGGTAATTACTTTCTGGTGAAGACTGAAAAATGGGTCATTAAAACCATATTAAACTGTTTTCATTAATACAAAAACCTGATTTACATTTTTTTTTCCCACAGAGCCATTATGTTCCAAACGCGCTGCACGGATGATTTGTTTAATCACAACCACATGGAATAGCAATTTTAAGGGCCTGTGACAATCACTTTTTTTTAACCAGGAAACCTGGTTTGCAATAATTGTCATGTTTTCTGTTAGCCACCCTTCCCACTGCTGTCATAAACCTGCTCCTTTCTAAACACACTGCCTTCCTCGTTGCACATAAAAGCAGCACAATCCACTGATACAATTAATAACACTGAATATTTAGGTCAGCGTCAGTTCTATTAATTTTATCTCTTAAAGACTCGCACATTTTCTAAACAAGTCTAGCCCTTTGGGGGGTTAAACTGTAATTTGCAGTCTGGTTGTGAGTCCCTATCACATAATAGATCAATTAGGTTGAACACTCTAGTATATTAATCTTATTCACACATAGTAAAGGCAAATATGGCTAATTACTGTATTACAATATTGCCTACTTCTCCCAAATATGTATTAAGGAAAAGAGGAGTTTATTACATTGAATTATCAAATAAAATTATCTTGATATTAAACTGACAGTGAAGATGAATGCCTGTATTAATCTATCTTATTTTTTCTAAGTCAATATCCATTGGAAGATCTGTTTATTGTTACTAATGTGTTGGATCTGTAGAAGAGGCTCCTTCATATCAAGAACTCAGCATTTCCACTTAAAGCATAGCTTCTATATCACAGCCCTCTATGAAACACAGTAGTGTGATTTCTTTTGCCATATCTGTCAGCTTTAGATCTGTACTTTCAGATTATGAATTAACGGATATGATTTCAATGACTCCAGAGAAATGCAGGTAGCGATCCAAGCCCATTTTCTGTGCCTCTCCCTGCAAACTCGCATGGCCAGAGGGCTTGTCTCTCTGATGAAATTAATTGAATTCAGTTTTTAAAACTACCAAGTTAATCAAGATTGGCACAGCATCTAAGTGGTCAGTAGACACGAGGAAAAGTCATGGTCAGCATTAAGCTAACCCCAGGCAAGCCGAGGTGAGTCTGAGCAGGATTTGTCCTTGTCTGCATTCACTAATTAGCAGGTAGCAGCTAATTCATCTGGGGGCTTGTAGTAAAATGGGGCAAAAAGGTACTATAAGAAGTCACATATTCTACCTCTAGGCACAGTGAAAAATGAGTGTAGATGTGACTGAGTATCCCAGCAGAGACCTAATTCTGTTCCCTGCTCTGCCACTGATCTGCTGTGTGACCAAGTCACTTCCTCTCCCCACTGTGGCCATTCCCCCAGCCCCCATCTCATTTAGTTCCCACAAGACCCCAGAAGTCAGGAATTCCCCCTCCCACCCATATGGCACCCACCACAACAGGGCTTCCAGGAGCTGGTGCTCCAGGCATGACTGTAGTCAGATGTTGCACACTATTAGTAGTGAAGACAGGGCACAAATTAAGAAGATGACTGTGCTTAGTCCTTCCTTAATGTTTTGCACATTTGAATCTTCCAGCAATAGCTCACAAGCTGTGAATTTGTTAAAGTGGAAACCAGGCCAATAAAAATAAAGACAAAAAAACTAAATGCTTGGGCTGCTGCAACAGAAGCCTTGTATGAAACACCTGATAAAAACATAGAGATTAATTTGCCCATATAACAGACACTAAATTCAACAAAAATATGTTACTTCAAAAAAGGTGCTATTTCCTCTACCCTGCTGCAGCATATGGAACAGCTTGGATGTCTGGATCATTCCACAGGATGGGTTCTGCAGCTTTTCTGAGAACACACAAGTGTTTCTGCTGAGCACCTACACATCCCAGAAGCCAGTCACTCTAAGGCCACCTCTACACCACATGGAATATGTTGGCATGGGATTATTTTGACAGTTCCATGTACAGGCACACTCCCACATACAGGAAAGAGGCAGAGCCATGGAGGACAGAGGAGCCAAAAATGTCAATTTCCCGTCTTTGGCTGACAGTGGTGGTTTATTATTTGCTATTGGAAACCTCCTCACTTTGGAAGTGTTTCCCAGACTTGTTGCATCTTTTCTCCACAAGTTTGCAAGCTTTGGGAAGACAGGCTATTCTCAGGTGATTCACAAAATAAAGTGTTCCATCACTGATTCTACTGAGAGCTTATACAGCTGCATGCGTTATAAATTACAACTATTTCTGCCTTGAAAAGCATTACTACATAGTCTGAGGGTACACTTTGTCTTTTCCATGGCTAGAACTGTTCCAAGCCAGAGCTGCCTCAAACCTGTAGCTGCTCCATAAGCAAAGTAATTTCTTCAGTGTGTCATCAAAGGTCAGGAATACTTTGGGTTCCCCCCCCTTCCAATAACCCTCTGACTTCAAATTCTCTCTAGATATTTTTTTTAGTTGCCAAGTCAGAGTCCACAGCCAGAGACATACAGATGCTTGTTACAAAAGAGCCAGAATGTAAATAACAACACAGAAAATTTCCTGATTGCTTCAGAATTGGATGATCTCTGCTCAGTTTACCAAGTCAGTTATTTAGTTTACTCTCCTAAACAACAGGAACAGACTTATCTCAGAAAAACAAACAAAAACAAAATAGTCTCAGTTCTAGAAAAGCCATACAAAGGACCACTCTGCTCTCCTTGATTGGACCAAGTTGTAAAAAGCAATAGTTTATTTAGATCATATGAAGCAAAAGCTTGGATTAATCACTGACAGGAGCATGAGCAGCAATAGGATTGTCTTCAATGTGACAGAACTATCCAAGGACCCAGACTCACCACATTCAGAAGAACAATACTTAAGGATTCCTGGAAATGGGAAAAATTCTCCAGAAGAATCTCCAAAACGTGAAAGGAATGTAGCTCCTGCTGCCCAGAGACACTTCACTCACCAACAGCACCCCAGTTCTCTGGCCAGTTCTCAGCAAGGAAGAAGAGATGGAGGAAATGGATGAAGGAGGTGGAGCTGACATTTCCATCACTATCAATCAGTTTATTAAAATAACTTCAGGCAAAAATACCCATTCTCTTCAAATAATAAGAGCATCTCCTGTGAGGAACACCTCTCCTATGAGGACAGGATGAGTTGGGGTTGTTCACTTGAAGAAGTGAAGGTTCTGGGGAGACTTTATTGCAGCCTTCTAGTATCTGAAGGGGGCCTATGAGAAAGCTGAAGAAGAACAGCTTCTCTTGCCACTGGACATTTAAATGAGCAGTTTTCAAGATTTGCCTGTTTTGCACTGCATATTATTTTTAAGTATGCAACTAACCATCAACACAGGAGGACATAATTTTTAAAGACTCCAAAGGAGCTAAACATATCAATAATCTAGGAATCAAAAGAAGACCTATACAGAATACACAAGAGATCAACTTGGGAGGTGTATAGGTGAGGGTATAAGGTATTTTATAGAAGAAAAATTAAGACAAAATGGGAAGTTAAACATAAGGGGTTGCAAGGAACTGTAAGAGATAATGTCCTCTCCCTCCATTAAGCACATCAAGAGTGTTCTTTTCCTAATGAGTTAACCTCTTATTATTCAAGTTTAATGGGGACATATATTTGTTTAACCCTATAGCCTCAGGAGTTAGAATTTCCTGGCATTAATTATATGGCATACATGCAGACTTTTCTAGCAATGTGAAATGGCAATTCCTGCTGAACCTTGAAACCAGGAATCTGGAGCAAGCCTTAGACTGCAGACAGAAGAAATATCTTAAGGTTGTAACCCCCCCACAGTTCCTGAAGTCCAAATCTTGCCCTCATTGCAGGCAATGGACAAGAAGATTAACACACATCTTACCTAGCTTGGACTTGTGCAAATTGAATAGACATGATGCTGCCAGAAGAGAGCTTCATAAAAAACAGGGCAACATCACCTTTCCTTTGTCAGGAAGGGGAAGTGATTCAGACAGATCACACACCAGTGTAGAAATTCCACCCAGGAGTTCTTACTTTAACTCAAATTTATGCAGAGAACTCTCTGCTAAAAACAAACAAACCAACCCCACAAACAAACTATCTGAGTTGGGGGGTGGGATGGTGGTGGTGTTGATTTGTGGGTTTTTTGTTTTCTTTCAAGGAAGAGACTTGTTTAGCACCAGGCCTGTCAGGAAGAGCAGGACCCACACTGTAACAAGACTTCCAGCAACATCAGGGTGCTGCTTTAAGCAAGAAGCCAGCCCAGGGGATCAGAAACCATTAACTATGTACAGGTAGAGCCTGTATCAGCCTGGTACCCATGGCTTTTATCAGCAAAGGAGAATGAGTTGTTACTAAAACGAGAGATCAGATCCAATTGCCTCCAGTACACAGCAATACACAAACCATGACTGCCTCCAGACCAGGGAAGAAGCTCTGCTTTACTCTCTGGAAGCCAAACTACACACTGAAACTGTGGTCTGCCTTTGTCTTTTTAGGTTGCAGACAGGATCACCCAGGAAAACCAGCCAGAATACATGCAGCACTCAAACTTTGTTTCCCTTCCAGCAGCTGGAAGGCACACACAGAAGACCCTTTTAATCAAATCATGGAGATGTTCCTGGGCCTGGAAAGGTATCAGGTGAAGCTGAAGGTATGAAGCCAAAGGCAGTATCAACAAATCAGAGCTGCAGGTCCAGTGGCTTCCTCCTTGGGATAGTCACAACCAGCCACTGACAGATCAGCTGAGCCTACCATCACTCTACTATTTCCATCCTGCTTATTGAAATGAATAAATATATCAATAATTAACAGCAAGTAAGAAGATAATTTGCACTTCTGTCGGGCCCTTCCTCCAAGGAGCTCGTTAACAGCACCACAGCCTTGTGAGGGCCATTGTTCTCCCTTTTTGCAGATGGGGCACTTCACACAGCCAGCAGTGGAGTGTCTCCTCCAAGGGCCCTGGAACAACTCACCAGCAAGGAGAGGCTGGTGCTGAACACCAGTGATCTACCCACCAGGCTGTACTTCACTTGGGCTGGGGGGGGAAACAACAGCACAGGCTGCATTCCCAGCCACCTGAAGAGCAGTGATTTCCTTTAAAGCCCTCTTCTTAGGAGGGAAACAGCTTCTTTTTTGTTGTGCAACACAAGATTTTTGGGGTGGCAGGCAAAGTCAAGCACAAGGGGAAAGTAGTTATTTCTAAATAACCATATAGCCATGCATGGCTTGTGAACCATGGTTAATTTAATACCCACACGTGCTCATTAGAGCTATTCATGCGCCCACTGCAATCAGCTTGTTTACACACTTATCAATGACAACTTTCAGATTATTACTTTAATTAAGAAAACCCCTTCATTCATTGGGATTATATCACCAAAACACTTTCTTTTCCACTGGGGGAAAACTGTCATTTACAAGGAAGACAACAAGCTAGGCAGTACAGCTGCCAGTAGTGACGTGGAGTTCATGCTTCAAGGAGGAAGGGACACAGGGAACCATCAGATGCCTCCACCACAAGCAGCAGAAGACAGGACTGCTCTGAACCAGCAGAGGTTTGTACTGGGACACCAGGTCCTACAAAAGCTGCTACAGATGCTCCCCAGAGGCCTTGTCTCAAGAGAGCCTTCCATTAACACCAACAGCATCTGACCTGAGGGAGCCAGACAGGAGCCATCAGAGCCCAGCATCAACCAGTGCTGCTTGCTCAGCCCCACACAGGCACCTCAGCACCAACCACCTGGTCACCTGCCAGTAGATGAAAGTTGAATATGAGTTGACCTGGTTTTATCACAGTAATAAAATCATTCCAGATCTCATTAGGCACCGAGTTCACCACAAAAGTGCCTGCAAATAAAAATTGTCATCCGATTATCTTCAGTTTCAGCAGCAAATGAACAGCAAATGAACAACTGATTAACAACTGGTTAACTCCATCAGCATTTCATAACATCCTCAAGTACAACCTCTCAGTGGCAAGGTATGTGACATTATTTCCCAAGAGGGGATTTTAACACTGTTACCATTTTAATAGAGCTAAAAAGGCTGTGCTAGTGAGGTGTGTTATTGAAATTTACTCCTCTCTTCATACCAAGAGGCTATAAAATTTTTGCACTCTGTCCTAAATATTTTTTTTGTCTTCTACAGCTATAACTGTTTCCCCAAACAAGTTTTAAACTGACATATAAATCAGTGTATGTTTTTTATGCAACGATTTCTGTAAAGGCAGTCAAGTTAATCTAGGTTATGGCATCTGACTGCAAAGTATCCTATAGATTGCTATTATACATTTGCCAAATACTTTCCAAAACACTGCGTTGAATAAGTAGTCAATAAATAACAAACTCTGAAAAACACACACACAAAAAAATAAACTGTCTATTTCTTCCAGCTCACCAATTCTTCTCTGCTGGTTTGTTTGGGTTTTTTTTGTTGTTTCCATATGTAGTTCCAATTTTCCAGTATTCATCTCAAAATCCATCTTGCCCCCTTTTTCAAAATTCAAACCTCAGCTAGTGACACAGATTCTCTTTTCAACAGACTAAAAAGCTGTTGGAAGAAGGAAGCTGGTATGAACTAGTGAGATGGAAGGTGCCCAGCTCTGGGAGCAGGGGCTGTGCAGGCTGGGTATGATCAGGAGTACTCCAGCCAGCCACCAATGCCTCTTCACTTTGGTTTTCCTCTGTGTTATCCAAGATTTGTTCTACAAGCTAAAAGACAGAACAAGCTAAATCACTCCCTTTTCCCCCTGCTTTCATTTTGAAGTTGTACTCATCTCTAACGCTGACACAAAAGTCACAGAACTACCTGGGCTAACCCATGAGAGCTTGGGTTCAGTAGTAAAACATCCCCTGAATTCAGCAAGCCTCTATTTCTCTCCACACAGAAGCAGAGAATTCACATCCCAAGGGAGTGAAACAGAGCCCTCAGAGCATCAACTTCTAGAGCAAATTACTTGATATTAATATAAATTAATAATGTATTAAAGAATCACATCTCTTCTCTGTACAACCAAGCCCTGACAAAACCTCTTTCAGGTTACTAGCAGGCAGCCACAGAGGCATTTGTCAATACATGTATGCACCAGTAACTCTGGAGAAGAAGATCCCAAAGAAGCCCAACAGAGATAACAGGTCTGTAGCAGATGCAGTGGTGCCTTTCAGAGCCAGATTCTGGAAGTGTCCTAGACCTATTAGCTCCAGTCCATGACACACAAAGATATTCAAATTACATTTCAAGGCTCTGTCTCTGAGCACCCATCCCTGGGAGCAAGGCTTTGCCCTATACATACAATTCCAGGCATACCCCCAGGTTAAAGAGCATTCCGGAGGGCAGGAAATCCACGAAGCATTCTCCTTTCTGCAAGCAAGGGACTTTGCACCAAAGGTCACCTGCCTGCTCTGTCAGGTGCTGCTGGGAGAGCTGGTACCCAGCTCTCCTGCTGACCAGCTGCTGTTCCTGCAGGAAAAGGCAAAAACTTGGTGAAAAGATGATAGACACTTGCTCGTGTTTTATGCCTACAGAGTTCCCAGTAGATACAGAACTTTATCAGCTTCTGAAAACTTCTTAGTCTGCCAGGTGGGAAGGGAGAAGGAGTGGGTTGTCATGACCAAGTTACAGGAATCTATTGATAAAAATAAAAATGCATAGAAAACAGCAGATTCTATAATTCTGTTACCATTGCTTGGAAAGGGTGAAAAAAAAAATCCAGTCTGAAGACTCTGATGGACAGAAACAAAACAAAACATAAATATAACCCACATTCCACAACAGAACTGCCCAGACAGCCTCTGCTGATCCAGCCCACTATCCCAGTGCCAACGGGAGCTCTGCCATCCACTTGGATGGGATTAGGGCTCAGCTCTAGATAACTAGCTCAAGTAGAAACCACAGAAAACACATTGCAACTGGAATTACAAGGCAGATATAGAAAGCTATGGTCCAAATTCTGTCACCTTTATTAAACCCTCCTTCCTCCACCTCAAGCGAGCACAATCCTGGTCACTAAACCAGCCCATTTGCTGCCTAGCAGATTCTTGGTCCTTGACGCTGGATACCCAGGATTTACAAGCCATGTTTAGACATAAATAGAGATCAGTCTCTAGGCAGGATCACACAAGGGCAGACCAAGTGAGGCAGCCCAGCACTGATGACAATGATTAAGAAGGTATACTTGGAGGAGTGAACCAGCAGGAGACTGAACCAGCGCTGGCACAGCCCTGGCACTAACGCCAAATGCAGCTGGAAGACCAAGACCCAGTGAGCTCCCCCAGCATGAGAAAGGTTAGATGCTCTGGGCACTTGCAGTGCCCCAGATGTCAGAGCGGATCAGTGCCGGGGGTAGCAGGGGTGCTGCGATCCTGGGGTAGGGCTGGATAACAATGCAGGGCACAGACAGAGCAAGGGCTGGTCATTAAAGCTTGAATAGGCAGAAAGGAAAAGGAATCTCCTAATCATTTCCTTTAGCCATCTCAGCTCCCCTCCCATCCTTTCCCCCCTCCTGGCCTTTTGAAGATGCTTGCTAATAAGTGTTAACGAGTTGCCTGACAAAGGAGAAGGGGGAGGGGGGAAGACACTAGTGAGGAAGAAAAGGGACCAGACAGAGGTCTGTGAATGCCATGGCAGATTCTGGATGTAAAGGATCCCGGAACAGAACCCCCCCTCCATCCCTGGCAGGCTCATTTCGAGAGCTGACCTCTCTGACTGAGCTTTTAAAAATTTATTTATTTATTCTTTTTTCTTTTGCACACCACGTCTCCTTTCCTTTCTTCCAGTCCATCTGAGTCATGCCTGCAGCTCACACACAGCAGCTCTGACCACTGTGTCAGTGCTGCCACCTTCTCCAATTCCACCACTTGTTTTATCTCTCTCCCTCCAGTTCAGACCTCTCTGCTGTGAGCCAGGACACAGCTGCACGAACTAAAAAACCCTGGCCTGCCCTGCTTACCCTGCCCTTTCTGCCAGCCACAACCAGAACAGGGCTCTCCCACAGCCCAGGCAAAACAACTACAGAACACTCTGCATTTTCCAGCAGTGTTTTCTGCAAATGCCATTTTTTACACCTTGGAGGGGGTCAGTATCTTTGTCAGATTTACCTCTTGCAGCCTTAAAGGCTGATATTCCCATTCACAGCACTCACTCTTTGTACCTCCCACCAGAGCTCCTCTGGACACAGGATGCTGTTGGTCTTCTACCCCTCTGGGAATCATTCATTTCACATCACTCTTCAACTGGACCAGCAACTACAAAAGGCTGTGGTAGAACAGAGAATCAGGCCCAGTATTTTTTCCCATGAGAGATTTTAGCTCTGGCAGCTCCTTGGCATAGCTCCGTCACTTGAGCTGACCAGTCTACCTCCTCAATTGGGAGCCCCAGCACCAAAAAGGGATGCCACAGAGCCTGAGAACCACAACCCCTTCACTCTCACTTCAATTAAAAAAGAAAAAAAAAAAAAAAAAAAAAGAAGAGAGAGAGCCCTTCCTTCACCACAGAGCAGCATCTCAGCCCTTTCAGAAGGGCCACCAGGACTCCAAATTGCAAAGTATGATTTACCTCAGCCAAGCCTGGAAAAACAGTCTGAGAGGTGACTCCTTACAAGAACCCCAAGAAGCAAAGCTGTTTTTCTCCTAAGGCAGTCTTTCTTATAGACCCCACCCTAAAGCAACCAGTTCATTCCTCCCAGCTGGCTCATCTCTACTCTCCTACAAATCACTACCTGCTGCACAGGCCTTTCCTTTAGTTGACCAAAGGGGCTAATTAACTCCTTCCCCACCAGCCACTGAAGGTTTATCTAGCTTATGACAGCTCTCCATCTGTATTTCTTCTTCCCAATGCCTCTAAGATGAAAAAGGTCTTTCCCTGCCATAAACACACATGGGGCCCTGTCTACAGATGAAGGTCATCTGGCTGTTCACTTCATTTGGAAAATCACTGCCCTCATTTATATTCCTAAATGCAAATCTGAATTTCCAAACATATGAAGTGACTCAACTTGAAATCTCAGCCCTGAGGAATCTCCCCCACCTGCAACTGTTCCTATTGACTACAGACCTCTCCCCCTTTCTGGTGCCAGCAGAGAGAAGGTGAAATCAGCCTCAGCCCTGTTAGAACACCATTAGGAGATATTTGTGCCAGCTGAATCCAACTTCAATGGAGTTAAAGAGTAAATGAATTTGACCCATAATGTTGTTTCCCACAAAGTAAAACTGAGACCCTAGACATATGGATAATTCTTAAGGAAGTGATTTTCTGAGAACAATAGTGAACTTGAAGAGATTGACAATGCCTCTTTAGTGGTTTGGCTAGTAGAAGAAGGTTATCAAGTTGTCCCTGGAAAAAAAAAAAGAAAAAAGGAACTCTGAGCTAGACATGCAATTTTTGAATTGCCAGAAAACCATTGATTTAGTATCTAATCAGATCATTGTGTTTTTATTCATTCATGCTCAATTCATCAAGAAAAGCTGTTCATTAATCTAAAGAACTAGGCATAAAATTTATATATTGACTACTCTGTTTTATTGCCAAAGCCTACTGTATTATACTTCAGTTTTATGTGCATTATAATAAAAAGCATCTGTGAATTCTCATATTTTAAAACAGTTGTGCATTCGTGTGGTTTGAGTTAATGCTTTTGAAAACATAGTCTCCACACGAGGCTATCTGAAAATAGAATCTGCCTATGATAAAACTTTAACTATTGAGATGTGGTATAACAGCATTTTGTGATAAAAAGAAATCCCTTTTTTGGAAAAGGGACTTTAGCCATGTGTTCAGAAAATAGTTTTAAAACGTAAAGCTTTTAAGGAGGCAAAGACCAATTCACTGCAGTACAAAACAATCTCACCTCCACCAAGAAGAAATATTTTAGACACTACACTGTGGGGAGGGAAATGGTCATCCCAGTCAAGTTGAAAAACTAGAGTGAGCACATCCATAATTAATTCTTGTATCTTACCCAAGAAGTGAAAGAAAAAACCCAAAACATTTCAAACCAGGTTCAGGTTAACATTATTATCCTGTTGCATGTGAGTAGCATATACTGGGAAACAAGCTTTTGGCAACTAGGAGAATTAATCTCTGTACTCATCCTATACAATGAAGTCTGCAGTTGCAGGAGGATTATGAAACAAACATTTGTTCCCATGTAACTGAGTGTATTTGTCAACAGCAAATATCAGCAGCAGAGATACAAATAATATCCAGTTTGTGCTTTTCAGGACATTGTCAGAGAACAAGACCTCCTGCAAATAATGAAAAGAAGATGAAGGTAAATGAAGCTCTAAATAGTTGTGCAACAACATAACATTCCCATTACTTACGTGCTGAAGAATAGTTCTTATGTCAAGTGATGGGTATGATTTTAACCATTTGGATTTCCATATTTTTTCGACTAGCTCTGTGTACTCTGAGGATGTGCTAATGCAAGAAGCAGCATGTTTACAATGCTTGGTGTCTGGCATATAAATAGAAACGATACCCCATCTTCATCTGCTGCACTGGCAACAGGTGCTACCATCTCTAGTCTTCACCAAAGGTCAAACACAGCTTTCTTAGAAATACTGAGCTCTATTATGCTAACAGACTTAAATGCTATTTTTTTTTTTCCACTAAGGGAGAATTCTGTTTAACAATCAATGTCACGATATGGCCTATTGTTAGAACAAATTACCCTGTCCATTAATTATACAGCTATCTTTCCAACAGGTAGAAAACAAACCAAACTCAAATTACCTATACAAACTAAGTAACCTGTTGTGGCAGTATGGCAAAAATGAATGGTGAGGTAAAGAAGAGTAGTGTAACTCCCCTGGCTCTCCTGAGGTTAAACCAGGAAGCTTTGGACCCATTTGTCAAGGAAGTCAGCACTTGGGTGAGTGATTTTTAGTGACAATTCATAAGTAGTTGTCATATTCTTAAGTTGCCCATCCTGCCCTTCAGGGACAAAAGGCCTGCTTGAATTTGTACTGTGTCCAAGCAGTGAGAGCTTGACTCTGTTGCCCTGCTGTCCTGGAGTGCAGAACCAGTGCCAAACCACCACAGTGATGAGCTTGTTTGGTTGCAGCACCTAAACATTGTAGTCATGCACATCCTTGAGATAAGCTTCTGTTTCTCAACTTTCCTTCTATGTAAAACAAAAAAAATCCTGCCATTAAGGACCAGAAGCTCGAGCTTCCCATTCCCAGGAGAGACACCTGGGCTTCTGAGTCCATGCTGGATCACACCCTGAGGTTCCAGCAATATTTAGAGGTATTACATTAATGAGCAAACCATCCATTGCCCAGTGACAGAAACTCCAGTCCCTGCTGACGTTGTGTCAGAGTTTCAGTGTTCTTCAGGTGAGCCAAAATGACAGACATACCAAACAGTCATCTTCAGAACATTTCTGGGTAGTCACAAAAGAAACAGCTTGGACCATACAACCTTCTTCTTGTTGTTGTTTCCAATTACTAGACTTCATCATTCCGCCCAAACAGCTGCTAAAAGGAATCCGAGGTTTCCTATGGAAAGAGCAGCACAGAAGTTGGTTACAACCATTGGAAGAATGGGGACCTCATAAAAAATGAGTGTATGGTTTCCCCCTGTGACAAGATTTGAGAACTCCAGCAAAGCCTGGAAACCCTTCTGCCATGTCTGGCCACCTTTGCTGTGTAATAAGTCCCTCAAAACATGCTCCTCTCTTGCACAAATGGGAAATCTTGATTCCTAAATCTAGGGCAGTATCTAATGCCCTAATCTAACACAGCCAAGCAAACCCAGTGCTTCACCTTCCACAGGGCATTCAGAGCTATGTCTGCAGGAAGACAGACAGACACACTTTCTCCTGCCCCTCAAACAAGATTACCAGCTGACACTCAGCACCATGCTAGGACAACTCCTCCTGACCAAGTCTGTCCTGGGTTTAACCAGCTAAGAACAGGCAGCAAAAACAGGGCAGCTCCCTATGCCCTGAGGGATAGAGCCAGTACCTAACAAAGACTGCAGTCCGTATCAGGGCTGCATTCATGGGGCTGGAGCTTCCAAAGTGGCAACAGAGAAGTGATTCCTTTGTCTGAGGATTCCCACCTGGGCTCACACTAAAACAGCACATGATGAAAATAAGCTACAGTATTTGATGTCTCCTGATGTAGTTTCCCTTTGCAACCTCTCAAGTTAAACCCTGCTCTTACAGTTTGTTGCTCACAATAATTATACAAGATCTGCGGGTGTGTATTTCAGCCAATCCATTGTAACAATTATATGAGAAGATTCACTGTTCACAGAGCACTATTATATAGTGAGCTTGGAGACCTGTATCACAGCACACTGCATCATACCTGAGCTATACAAATAAGCTTCACCAAATACCTGGTTTTGTCTTGGCTAATATGTCTATTCAGCAAAGCAGGGGCCATCAGGGAGATTTAAGCATATACATAAAACTAAGCATACATCTAAGAGCTTTACTGAATACATGTCCCTTGCAGCCTTGTGATAATCATGTATGTATCTTTGCAGAAACAAAATGTTAATGAGGATTCGTCAGAATCCTTTTTGCTTCACATTAAAAATACTCTTTGTGCAAGTGTTCCCAGGAGAACAAGAAAGAGAGGATGGAGATTTCACAGCTCTCTGAAGGCTTTTATGCAGCATTCATCCTATTTTGTCCAACTCAATAGAGGCTTCTGCTTCAACCACAAGTATACGTCACCATTGCCACTACCCCCTAAAAAGGCAGATATGGATCCACACTAAAAATGACTGTGATGAAGACAAACTTGGCTCGTGTAAAAGAGAGACAAAATAGACTGAGGGGAGGTTTTAAAAGAAAAAAACAGTGGGTGACCAAGAGTACAGGCACAAAATAAGAGGAGAAAACCAAACCCATTTAAATAAGCCCAGTGACAATCTCAGATGGAGATCGCTTTTCAGTGGGGGCTGTCTGGAAGAGGCTTAGAGTGGGAACAAAAACTGGCTCTTGATCTTTTGCTTACTGCAGTGTCCAGGAGCTGGTGCATCTTCTTGGTGAAGCCATAGAATTGCATCAAAGTAATTTCTGTTTCCCTTCTCAGAAGCAGAAAATCCACATGCCCCAAATTTTGACTAACCACTTGATTCAAAAGCAGTGAGGCTTCAGAGCAGGCAGCCAGAGTGGCTCAAGAAGCAGAAGGGACATAATAGCTCAAGTTAAAGACACTGAGACCAAAAATATTCTGCGTCTGGACTTCAGGTTCATGTTCACACTTTTAACAGCTATCAACACAAATGTAAGGACATATGGTGTCCTTGACTCCAATGAGTCAAGTTTTACTAAATGGTCAGTAGTGTGACACCAACCCCCAGCACCCAGCCACATCCTGGGGTTTTTCAGCTCTTCTCAGACATTTGGGTCCCATAAACAAACAGCAACATTTGTTAGCACTGGCTGTGGAGGCTCCCTGGGGAATGTCCTCCACCATTCTTCCCACGGTGGGCACCCTGTGCTTTCCAGCTCCCACAGCCAATGGGCCTTGAGTTTCAGGCTTTGGGTTTGAATTAACAGCCACAACTTCCCACTGATTCTTCTGTAAAAGTCACTTGAGGAAACGTACCACCAGAGCAAACACTTCCCCAAATATTCCAAGGGCTTTGCATCATCTCTTGACAAGCATTAAAAATAGGGAAGGTTGGAAGTCAAATAGTGCCCTCATAAAGAGGGGCAGTTTTGCCGTGATAATGCCGTGCAGGCAGCATCTCTGCACCGCCTTTCATGCAGTCCCAGTGGTGAAGCAGGACACAGATTCCCATTATTAGCAGCTCTCCAAAGTACAGGAGACTAATTATTGCCTGGTAGTAATTATTAATGAGGAAAGTATTTTGTAGTCTGACGATTTTTGTTTACAATCTTGCGTTGCAAAAAGATTTTGAATAATCTGCCAGCCCAAGGAGAAGAGACACAAAGAAAGCACCAAAAAGCACTTGTCTGAATGAGGCACAACTCAGGATCCTAAAGGCTGTCAC
Organism: Ceyx cyanopectus; assembly: GCA_013401355.1. Taxonomy (NCBI): domain Eukaryota; kingdom Metazoa; phylum Chordata; class Aves; order Coraciiformes; family Alcedinidae; genus Ceyx; species Ceyx cyanopectus. The sequence goes on from VYZU01060876.1 coordinate 31,625, forward strand.
CATAGCATGGTGCAAGCAAAGCCACCAACCCATTTTGTACAGATCTGCTTTTCAAACACAAGGAGCCTGGGTAGCTTGAGTGCAGCCACCTCTGGAGGGATTTAGCAGTGCTCTTGTTTGCTGGTTTACGTCACTCCCCGAAGCCAGGGCTCGGACTTCCCAGGCCTGTCTCCTAACTGCGGGAGTGCGGTGCCCTCCTGAGCCCTCCCCACCCCTCTCTCAATGCCCTAAACTGACTGGCTGAATTAGATTTGTGGAGTGAACCCCGTCGCTTTTGATCTCTATTCAAGGTGCCATCAAGGGAACTTAATAGGTAGTATCTTAGCAAATGCTTTAAGGTCTGAAACCGTCATTAAAGAAACTCCTGATTCTCACACTTGTCTGAAAGAATAGAGGAGCAAGCTGGTTTCAAATGCCAGTTGACAGATGGGAAGACATATGGACTATAGGATTGCTGATCTAAAGAGTCAGAGCCATGGTCAGGCTGAGGAAACATACATCTTTATTTTGATGTTGACCTCAAAGGGAAGAAGTCTGAGCCAACAGAAAGGGGAAAGGGCAGAAAATATCACAAGTCTGAGGCCGGGACTGCTTTGAACTTGAGGACAAATATACTAAACGGTACCACGTTGACAAAAAGGCTTCCTGACACTCCGTGTCTACACATTTAGCAGTCTGACCCAAATAGCTGCTTGATGCATTTTCAGTAACGAGTCAAGGGAGGATCAGTAACGCTGATGCGATCTCTTGTGGCACCCAAGAAGTTTGTCATTTCTTCCAGCACCATCTATTCATGGAGCCCCAGCATGGAGCAGGACAGAGGCACATGGGGCCCTTTGGGTTCAAGCCCCTGTGATCTTTCTGCCAGTCTTTGGAGGGGCTTCAGGAGTACGGGATCACCCTGAGCCACAAATCAGTGGATCCTTGCAGAGCATTTCTCCTCGAGTCCTGTATTTTTTTCTGTACTGGCTCTATATGGAAAAACTTATGACCCCATCCCAACTCATTAACATTGCACATAGCTTTTTCTATAAAACTCCCCCTGGGACACTTAACTGTATTCCTTTCGAGCACTGAAAAAATGCTCAGGATAAAGTTTAGACATTTGGAGCCTTCTGCTGAATTTAAATGGCCATGCGAGGAATCCATGAAGCAAAAGAAGGGACAGATATCCTATTCTCTTCCCAGGAAAAAAAAGCAGGGCCTTTTAGTTCACTGTCTTTCTTCACGTTGTCTTTTTATCAGGAGTGTGCACTGATGAAACTACTTTAATGCAGTCTGTTCCAAGAGATTAAATTGAATGTCTGTGTAGAGTTTCAGGGCTCAGCAGCGTAGCATGGCAGCTTCGTTTCACATCTCTGGGACACTGGGCAGGCATAAAAATAATTGCAGACTCTGAAACGATCAAGGAATGTATCCCGGCTGCAACAGATGCTGTATTAAAAGGAAAGACAAAAGTCAAAGTGCATAATGAATTTTAAAAGATTTCTTTATCAAACATGTCATTTGTTTGAAGGACTGAATTGCTGGCATCAGATGTAGAAGATCAGCTTGTTACCAAAGTGAAACATGAGGACTGCTATGCAATGGCAATTGATGAGTCAATTGAAATCACTGATGTTGCTCAAATCCTCATCTTCATTTAATATGTCAATGGTCAGAAGTTAACCAAAGACCTTCTGTTTTTGTCGCCACAGAAGCAAACCAAAGGCTACAAAATATGGTGTGCTAGCACTGAACCTCTGAGGCCCTAATACACTTAATGGGAGCTGACGCTCCAACTACAGTTGTCTGTGAAAAATAATTTCTGACATACCCCTAACAACAGAACTCAGGCTCGTGAGCATCAATGCCTTGTCCATCAAACCATTCTCTAAGCTGCATTAAAAGCAAGATATTAAAATGGCATTAGATTACCCAGAAACACGGTCATCTGTCTAAGGCTGACACCTATTCCTCGTGCTGATTATTTCAGCTTTAGCCTTATGGGGATGTTGTTGAAGGGAACAGTTTGCTAAGTACTCTTTTGTGGTTTGTTGATTGATAAAAATACAAATAAAGCTTGGCAAAAATAGAGAAAGCTATTTTAAAAACTCCTCCTGCCTCCAAAACAAAAACAAAAAGAAAACAATCAAACAAACAAACCCAAACATATTTTCCTCCATCCTTCCCAGCCATTTCTGCATTACCTTTACAGAATTTCTCAATACAAGAAGCCTAAATAATCTTGTTGAAAAATCTTTACAAGGTTCAATTTTCAGACTTTAGAAACTCAAGAGTGAGAAAGAGGAAAGGAGGACTCGATACAAGTCAATTTTTAACAGCAGCACCCCTCTGAACTTTTCACTAGAGGAAATAGCAAACTGACCAGAAAACATAGAATCTCTGTCAGAATCTTTGGGACATACTCTGAAGATTTTACTGCAGAGAGAGAAGTCTCCTCTGAGTTTGGAAAACTACCTCATGGCTAAACTTGCCAAGAACAGGCAGGCAGAGTAAACTAGTTGGGAAAAGCTTTCGACGCAGTTTGCTCTACGGGCTGCACTGCTGCTGCTTTTTTCTGCCCCAGTATTTCCATCTCCCCTGGCAATGGAGGCAGACAAGAGCAAGAGGTGAGCAGCCCAGGGGTCTCCTGCTGGTGCCCACGGAGATGACCCAATGGCAGGAGAAGTTGCTCAGTGCCTAACGAGACAGAGAAGGCCCCACGCCTCTGCCCACAACCAGCATGCAGCCTCAATCCAGCTGCAGCACGATGCCTAGTAAATGCTCTGGGATTTGTTAAAAAATGAGGCTTTTCTAATATGCTGAAGATGACAGACCTCAAGTTGCCATATATTAAAATGATGCGTACATTCCTTCCTCTGGAGTGGAGGACAAAAATCTTTGCCAACTCCAGCCTGTCCTTCCTGCCAAGGATTGTTTGAGCTCGGCTCATCCCAAGTGCCCCCATTGGGATCCAGATATAGATTAACAGAGTTTTGAAATGCACAAGGGCCACAATCATGCAAGGCTTGATCCAACCCAGACTGGAGTCCGTGGAAAGGTCTGCATTGACGTAAGCGGATAGAGCTCAGCACCATCAGGCCTGCTGCTGAGAAACCAGCCCCAGTCCCTCCACCGTGGCAGGACTTGGGCCACGGCCTCCAAGAATGGAAAGGAACATGGGGGAGCGGGAAGACAACAGCTCCCCGAGGGTCTTTAGTCCTGAGCCCAGTGGACGGGAAGCTGCCTGCAAGAAGCCAGCTTGCTCCCTTCTCCCTCACAGCTCAGGTCTGGATTGCCAACAGTCTCCAGCACCCACCACGTCCCTAAGGCCTGTCATGGTGGTGCCAGCAGCGTCCACACAGCACACCCAGCCGACAGCAGCGGCTTTATGGCAGCAGCCGGAGTGCGGAGGGTACCCCGAGCACCACACGCTGCTTCCCACAGGGCAAATCCCATGCACGTCTCCAGAGACTCGCACACTTTTGTGGGGGCTCAGCCTGAACAGCCTGCAAATGCAAAAGGCTCAGCTGGATGTATTCACACACAGGGACAAGGAGCAGCTCCTCGCTGCTGCACCAGCCTGGCCGCCTTTCACTCCCCTCTTCCTTCTTCGCCAACCCACATCTCTTTTGTTCCTCCTTTCCTCATTCCCACGTTTTTGTGCTGCCCTCCCAGGCATCCCCTGCTCTACCCGACGGCCTGCCCCTTCCACACTCTTCTCCAAGTTTACTTCTCAGCCATCATTTCTTTGGGATTTGCTGCAGTCACAGAAGTAAGAATCAAAATGGGGAAATACCAGCCTTGGGGCCCTCTCCCTTTTACAGTCCCTGGTACTGGTACAGTGCTAGTAAGAGACAGAACCACTCCAAGGGGGGTAGCATTCATGCACGCACTAGCCCCCAGCTTGGGGCCTTCTACTCTATCACAGCAATAAAAAACTGCCCATTCAAGTCCTTTGTCTTAAAGATTTCCATCCTGGCTACAGCAAGTGCAGATTTATTGGTGGGAGCAACTGCAGGAGGAATAGTAAACAGAGTGCGCGTGCGTGCCTATGTGCCAGCACACGGGGTGCCGTCCCTCCGCCGAGCGAGGCAGAAACTCACCACAGTCAAGAGTAAATGCAACTAAAACAAAATGAGGTTTCCCCATGCATTTAAAAAAAAAAAAAATTAAAAAAAAATTAAATTAAATTAAAAATTGTTTGGCATCTTCTTTCATGCCATACTCGGCACAGTCGGAGCGTCGCGGGGATGTGCTGATGGGGGAGAACTGAAGCCAAGAGAGACGGCTGAATCCGAGGAATCAGACACCTGCCTTATTATGAACAGTGATGCACAGCGTGGCCTCTGCTTCCTCACAAGCTAAATTGCACAACCTGTACTGGCTGCTGCCTGCTCTCATCCTATTTAAAGGTGCAGCCCCACACCCACCGCGAGAGCCTGGCCAAGGGGCAAACCCCAGGCTTCCCACCCCAAACTTCCTACTGCAGCTTCCCAACCCTTCCACAGAGGCACACAAAATGCTTCAACACTTGTTGACACTCAAAATAATACGTTAATAATGATAAAATCAGCAGTCGCATCTTTCATTGACTTCTGTAGGAATTTTGCCACGGGAAGGATGGCAGGACACGACTCCAAACACGCTGAGTGACATCTTATTTTTTCCAACCCGTCCTTAGATTTTTCCTAACATATAGCAAGCAAGTTGCTGACAGAAGCAGGATGGTTGCCTGTTTGTTGAGCAAGAATACTTTGTGATTCAGTAGAATACCAAATTTGGTAGAACGTCTTCCACTTTGGTAGAAGATATTACAAACAACTGTGCATTTTAACACGTTTTCGCATTACACATCATTCATTCTGGGGAGGGGGGTGGTGATCATTTTCTGCAGACAGCTAGCAAAGCTTCCAAGAATGAAAATGTTCATCGAAAGATAATGAAAACCAGACATTTAGTAACATTTTCATTTTGCATGTTTAAATATTTATAAGTATGTTCATAAAACCACATGTTTGCTCTCCTAATGCTCTAGTGATTGTGTTTATGAAATGCAGTATTTCTCTGATGCCCCTTCCTTGCGTCAGCTTCTCTGCCGGGCACGATTTACTTGTGCTGAGGCATTGATGACTAGCTTTTATGTGAAAAACTGTCTGAGATTAAAACCAGAAAATTACTGAGAAGAAAACATATTTTCAGGACATTAATGTTTCACTCATGCATATGTGATTTTAAACTTCGTAAGGAGCATTTACACTGCCTTCTTTCTTTCACTGCGATTTATTGTCAGGCTGGAAGGAAACTATTTCTTAACTTATGACAAAACAATGAAATCTAGAAATATAACAGTGATAAAGCTAAGATGCTGATATAAAGTATTGTTCTCTCTAGAAAGCTTTTTTTTTTTCTCCTTCTCTCCCCAGCTTTGATGAAAGTTAAATGACAACAAAGAATTTCGCTTTAATACTGCGGTTGCTCAAGTTTGTGTTATAAATTTCTAAAAAGCTGATCAAGTGGCCACAGCCTGAAATTAGGACTTTTACACTTAGCAGACCCAGATGTGAGCCCACTGTTCTTCTCTGTCCTGACTGCAGACATCAAGATACAGCTTACAAGTCCATTCTGCTGTATTAAACAGGCACGGCTTGCAGAGCTCAGCCCCACAGATGGGGACCTAGTGCAGGACCCACTAAATTCTGTATCAAATCCTAATTCTTAAAATGCCAAAAATCATCTTATAATTTTGAAAAGGAACTAATGGGTATGCAAGCCTTTCTTTTTTTTTTTTTTTTCTTTTTTTTTATCTCCAACCTGAGACGTTTTAAAGAGTAGGGAACTTCTCTGAAATCAAGTCCTCAGCAACATAAAGTGAGCACCAACAGAGCATTTTTATTTTAATCTCAGCTCAGCGTCCTCCTGAAGGTACAGGGAGTATCTTCAAGGCACAGTTTCAATTCCTTTGGTCCTTTGCCTGCCTTCTCCTTCCACAACAGCAAAGAATAAAAAGGAAACAGAAAAAAAAAAAAAAAGCAGCAGATTGCAACGTCACATGAA
>VYZU01060876.1:52558-72102 GCA_013401355.1 Ceyx cyanopectus
GCTGGGGGGGGAGGGAAAAAGGGAAGGAGAGGGGGAGGAAAGTTTCGGGCCCGGCCCCCCCCAGGCCCCCCCCCCCCCGGCCCCGCTTCTTCAGCCCCTCCAGAAACCGGCCGGCCCCGACGAGCAGGGCTGGGAGCGAGGCTGCGGTTCCACCTCCGTCCGCTCACGCCCGTCTCGGCTGCCAGCGGGGCCCGGAGCGGAGTCGGGCACGAGGCGGCGCTGCGGAGCGGCCCGACCCCGACGGCTGCCGAGGCCCCGGGAGGCTCCGAGTACCCCCCGACAGCTGCCCCGCGTCCCTGCCCGGACACCGCAGGGTCCTCTGCACCCTGCCCCGCAGCCCTAGGAGAGCAGCGGAGGATGGGGGCAGCGGGAGGACGTGGGGTTCCGTCCCCCATATCAATCCCTGTCCAGCCCGTTCCCGGGAGAGCCCCGCCGCTGTTTTCGCGCTCGTCCGCCTTTCCCCGCCGAGCCGCCCCGGGGCCTCGCAGCAGGTGTAAGTCCGAGTAACAAACACCTTTCCCCTGTGCAAATCGTCCCGTTTGAGCCGGCCCCTCCAGGGGACGGAGACAATGGTCTCTAGTTGCCGAAGGCAAAGCGGGACGAGCTCCCAAGCTCGGGGGGGGGCGGCCTCAAGCCCGTCCTGGGGACACCCCCCACCCCCCCCTTCCCCAGCCTGCAGCAGGTCCCCGGCGCTGCTACGGGGACACTCTTCCTGAGACGTTGAGAGCATCGGGATGCGGGGGCTCGGGTGCTCCCTTCCTACCGAGAGCTCAACGAGAGGAACTCGAGATTTTCCTCTCGCTTCCAGCACTGGACGCAGACGCGTCCCGAAGGTGGACGGGCGGCAGCGGGAGACCTCGCTCCCCGCGGCCCCGGGCTGGGCGCTGCCGGGATTCCCTGGAGCAGAGCCTCTAGTGCTGCCCCGACGGCGGACTGAGGGGCAGCCCCGTGGGGCAGAAGGCCCTCAGGGGTTGCACAGGTGGGCTCTGGTCGAGGAGGTCCAGGTCGCTTCAGTCCTAGTTCGGGGGGTCGAGCCGTGCCCAGCATCGGCTCCATCAGCACTGTCTCTGCGGGCACCGAGGGTATCTCCCGCCGACCGGCAACCCCTAAAGACACGATTTCGAAAGACCCTAAGAGGTGTTGGAAAAACGTGTTGAACGATTTAGTCTTAAAAAAACCAAAACCAACCGAACAAAAAACAGTAAAACGGGGGCTATGTGGTTTCCACTGCTCGCCCTTTGCCATCCTCTGTCCGGCCACATCGCTCACCGACCACCCCTCAACCACCGAGGGCTTTCCTAAAAGTGCTGGGGAGAAAACTGAGCTCCCCTTCGTCCCTCCAGCCCGGGGATCCGACCCTGACAGTCCTTTTGGGGTGACCTGTCCAATCCCTTTTTCTCATGTTTTTTTTTTTTTTTTTGTGGGGGTTTGTTGTTGTTTATGGGGTGTGTGTGTGTCTTTGAGACTTTTGCTGTGTTGATTTTTGATTTTCTCCCTTGGAGAAACGGTGCCACTGCAAAGCTACGGGACCTGACCCAATCCTTTCACCGCCTGTCCCTCTGCCTTCGCCAACGGGGGAAGAGAAGCCCTCCAACCCACTGCTCCGACGGGGTCCTGCTGCCCCGGCCGTGGGACGCCGCAGGCTGAGCGGCCGCGGCTCCCGGACGGAACCGGGCTCACTCCTCGGACGCTTCCGTGGGTTAAATAGCCCCGGAACGGCAGATGCTTTCTCCGCTAAAATCCCTCTCGAAGCCCTGGGGCCAAAGCGGGGTGAATAACAGCAGCAGAGCGTGGAGAGGGGGGCTCTTGGCCAAAAGCCTCCCCTCCCCGCGCCCGGGGCCAGGTTTACAACAGGGCGGTTCACCCTGTGCCTGAGACCGCGGGGCTTCAGGGAGAGGCAGTTCCAATCTTGCTGCCGAAATCCCGTTTTCGGGCCGATAGACGACTCATCGCCGATCCAACCCCCTCTTCCCTATTTTTACTATCGAATACTCCGAGGCAGAGCGTTGCTTCCAACTCTCCGCGTAGGCAGCTCACCCCGGGTGCAGGGGGCAGAGGAGCTCCCCCACCCTCCCCGGCACAGTTAACCCCTCTCTAAACGGTGTTCTTGCCAAGGGGTGAAGGAGTTGATGCCCTTTAAAGGACTTTTATTCCCTTCCCCGATGAATCAGTTCCATTTCGAGAAACCTAGTCGGGCAGGGACGGGGGAGATCGCGGTAGAAAAGGTGCCTCAGGTGATCAAACCCGGAGAGGGTGATGCCGAGGTGGTGGGAGGCAGGGCTTGCAGTAACCTGGGCTTCGATGGGGACCGCACCGAAAAAAAAAAGGAAAAAGAAAAAAAAAAAAAGGATGAGAGAAATCAAAACAAATACCAAAAGGAAGCAAACAAACAGAAAGCCCAATAGCAGCCCTTCAACTGTGTCTCCCAGCTGAAGGCAGCTATGTGCCCTCCTTGAGTTTAAATCCCTCGGCGGGGCTGCGAGACCGCGGGGCAGGCGGCTGAGTGGTGCGGACAGAGCTGCGGGAAGGGCTGCCCGCGGGACTTCACATTCTCTGAAGTTTTCAAAGCCAGGAAACAGCCATTTCCCGCTACCTTCACCCATTCCCCGATAGCTTTCAAGGCGTCCACGTTAATTTTAAAAACTCTTCTGAGAGCTGCAGTAAATTGCGTTTGCTTGTAGCTACAAAGGAGAAAGTTAAGCATTTGTCTCTGCTGTTGTATAGGCAGCCAGTTGTTTTAATTAAAGGGTGGGGATCCGTGATATATACACCAGATAAAAGCAAATGCACAGAATAAACTAATTAAAACATTGTGTTTGGAACACATTTTATTTCTTTTTTTGATCTTAGTTGTGTTTTAAAGAAATGTCAGCGCACTATAAAGCAACCTTATTTCCCTTATAGTGTGCGGCGCTTTTCAAAGGCTAGTGTGATATATTTTAGAAAAGAAATCCCGCTGTGAAAGCTTGCGTGTCTTCTCTTTACCAAACTAAGCTCTTGTCAATCATGCCAAGGCATATCCAATCACCAAGTCCCTTTTTGGAAAGCAGCTCATCCCGCTGTGCTTTTATATATCACACCGCAACATGTTTAGATGCATTTTTACTATCACTTCAGGAGCGGTGACTGATGAGAGCGCAGTTACAGTACCGGCTTCCCCAAACGCCGGAGTTGCTAACAATTTGCCTGGCTATTGTGTGCGTGTCTTTCTCTCCCTCCTCCCCCTTTCCTGTCTCACGTTGCCTCTATTTGTCATGGACACGAAGATGCAGGGGAATATGAGGGCGGCGGGGTGGGGGGGTAGGTATTAGCTTCCGAGGTGCCCATCACCTGCCTGGAACGCGGTGCCACGAGGTTCTCTGTGCTGTGGCTGGCTTGGGGCTCCCCTGATGACACGGGGAAAAAAAATTGAGGGGACCCCACCTTGCAGCACGCACTCCATCACTCCCCTCCCCCTCCACCCCCCAACCGCACGCCCGGCCGAGGGTTGCAGGGAGCCGCAGAGTCCCCCCCGTGCCCCGGAGCCGAGTCTCCCCATCCCGGCTCTCCCGAGCCCCGCGGGGATCCCCGGGCCCGTCGGGGGTTCTGCTGTGGGTGGAGAAGCCTTTTCCAGAGGTGGGGTAGGAAGCGGAGAGCAGGGAGAGGTGTGTGTCGGAGTACGAGACAGCGGCGGGGCAGGCGGGGGACGGCGGGCGGTGACCCGGGTTTGTTCCACCCCCCCCGCAGCCGGCTGCACCGACACACATCGCGACAATACCGCCTGTGTTTTAACGTGTAGCCCTGAAATCGTTGCAGGGGCGCCGCGTTTACCTCTTGATCCTCATGGCAAGTGAGAAAAAAAAAAAAAAAGCATTTTTTTTTTTTTTTTTTTTTCTAAATTTCTAGACCCTAATTGAAGACAAGTGGCAAATGGTTTTTATTAAAATCCTCCTCCCTTTCCTCCGCCTCCAACTCCGGGTGTTTTCAGACAAACTGTGCAAACCTCTGGCAACGCGCACACAGAGAAATATTCGATATTTCTCCGTTCAGTAATATATTAATATTGCTTGGTTTTGTCCCTCTTTCCAGGCGCAAATTTCGGGGACACGACTATGTACAGACCTCCCCGGCGGGTCCTTTGATGTGACCATGCCAGAGACTGCAGAAAGGGGAGTTGGGAGGGACGGGCGTCCCCGACGCCCCTCCGCCTTCCCAGGCGACCTGGGCACAAAGGCTCCCGATGCTCAACCTATTTACAGAGATTTCGCCCACGCCACTTTGCGCCATCATTTTATCTCACACGATTTCGCAACCCTCGTTTGCAGGAGAGAGATGCCAATTTCCTTCAGATATTGGTGTCTCCCCACGGTCTTTACGCGGATCTGGCCGGACTGGAAGACACAAAATTATTTTACCGTTTGCCTTAAAAACGGGTCAGATCTGGGCATTTACTTGTATTTTATTTCCCGTTTAATGCAGAGGCTGCATCGCAGCCCGCGCCGAGACAAGAGCTAAAGGTGCAAACGAAGCCGGGACTTAGAGGTGAAAGGGAAAAATATTAACCATATACATAGATATATAATATATATATATTTATATCCTTTAAATTCCTGGCACTTCGGATGCCGGGAGCCACTCAGTGCCCTCCCGACTTGTTCTGCAGGAAAAAAGCGTTCAGGATCCCGCGCTGCCGCTCCGCACCCGCGGAAAACCCCTGCGCGCATCCCCCTCCACCCCGCCGCAGCACGAATGGAGAAGCCCCCAGCCCCAGAGGCACCCCCAGCCCCAGAGGCACCCCCAGCCCAGGGCACCCGGCACGGCAACTGGTCGACGTCGGGCGTGAGAAGAGGGTGCTGCCGGCAGTGGCTCAACCCCCTGCCCTCTCGCTGCCCTACCCAGCCACAAAAGGGTCTGAAGCTTCCAGCTTCATCCCAGTCCTGTCGTGTCTCCCCCCCTTTTCCTAGGAGCAGTAATTAACGGTTTTCTTTGAATGCCTCTGGGAGTTTTCCTCCACATCAGGCAAAGATCTTCCAGGTCTAGCATTTGTCCTGCACTTCTCCCCTTCCTCCCAAAACTTGTCTCTTTGACCATCCTCAAAAACAAAGCTTTGAGAAGGATCTCTGCCCTCCTGGCTGAAGCTTCAGGCCACCCAATGGGACCCTTCAGAGCCCCCTGCGTGTGCCAAAGCTGCTGTTGCATTCCTGGGAGGCTCCTGCTGAGCCGGTCTGAGCTGTTCCTTCCTGCTGAAACCTCCCCCAAAAGGGACTTTCTGCCCCTTCACCCCAGCGGCCGGGAGGCAGACTGGGAGCCAGTGCTGTCTGAGAGTCCAGGGTAGGGACCATGCTGAGAGGAGGTGGCTGAAGGAACAGAGACCTCCCAGCTGGAGGTCAGTCCTTGGGGACAGGAGGCCACCTGGGTAGACACGTGTCCCAGGGGGTTCCCACCCATTTAGGTCTCCAGAGGCCTTGACACTAGAGAGAAGAGGTCTGATGTGGCACTTGACAGGCTGGGGCTGAGGGGCAGCACCCCACACTGAGGCCAAGCCCCATGTGTTTGCTGGTGTGAGCCACAGCACAGCCCCCACTGTCACATCCCTTGAACCAGAAATATTGCCAATGTTGCCACTCCCAGGGGCACAGATATGACATAGCAGGGGAGCAGCCTTCACACGGTTTTGCTGGCAGAAGGAGAAGTGATCCTATGGCAAAAGCACATGCTGGAATTGCAGCAAAACAGGTACAGCTGCAGGTGCCAGGAAAGCATCAGTTACAACTGCACACACCTGCTAAAGGTAAAAGTCACTGCCAGGTTGCTGATACTGATGAGATCTACTTAAAACAAATTCTTCAAATATTGGTGTTTCAAAACAGCACTGCTGCTTGATCCCTTCACCCTCCAGCTCTTTGCATTTCTTAAACCTTTACAGGACACAGAGATACATTTGTATGGGTTTCTCCTCTAAATAATGAATGTAGCAACTGTTTAGAAAGAAAGAAACAAAGAAAGAGAAAGAACAAGCTTGCAAAACTTATATAATGTATATTAGATTATATAATTATTAGTTAAGATCTGGGGAAAAATACAAGATAAACTCCAGCCCAAGGATTGCACACAACACTAAAATCAGCCTCCTGAAATGCAGGGAAAATAGCCAGCTCCTCAGTCAGAACCAGAAAACATTAGAAACAACCAGTTTTATCAGCCTCCAGCCAGGTTGCCAGGAGGGCACTGTGCAGGTGTCCCTGGCCACTGCTGTGACTGCCTCCCTGAAGCATGTACAGTGAGAGGTGGCCAAGTGGAATGCTGAGCACACTGGGGTGGGTGTCACCCCCATCCTGGGAGCCCACACAAGTGGCCATTGGGTTCACCCTAGACGTGGACAGTGGGATTGAGCAAATCCTCAGCACATCTGCCAAAATCACCAAGCTGAGCAGTGCAGGTGACAGGCTGGAGGGACCTTGACAAGCTTGAAAGGTGAGCCTGTGCAGTTCTCATGAGGTTCAACAAGGCGAGGTGCAAGGTCCTGCACATGAGCTGGGACAATCCCAAGCACAGACACAGGCTAGGCAGAGAATAATTTGAGAGCAGGCCTGAGGAGAAGCACCTGGGGATAACAAGCTCAACATGACCTGGAAATTACACTTGCAGCCCAGAAGGACAATCCTATCCTGGGCTGCATCCCAAAAAGCTTGAAGAGCAGGTTGAGGGAGGTGATTTTCTGCTGCTCTTGTGAGACCTCACCTGGAGAACCTCCAGATCTGGAGCCCCCAGTATAGGAAGGACATGGACCTGTTGGAGTCAGTCCAGATGGAGGGCCACAAAGATGATCAGGGACAGGAGCACCTGCTCTATGAAACAGGCTGATAGAGTTTGGGTTGTTGAGCCTGATGAAAGGAAGGTTCTGGGGAGACTTTATAGAAGCCTTTCAGTACTTAAAGAGAGCCTACAGGAAAGAGGGACTTTGTACAAGGGGTAATGGTTTTCAATTGAAAGAGGGTACATTTAGATTAGATGTAAGGATGAAGTTCTTCCCTGTGAGGGTGGTGAGATGCTGGAACAGGTTGTCCAGATAAGTTATGGATGCTCCATCCCTGGAAGTGTTCAAGGCCAGGCTGAATGGTGCTTTGAGCAACCTGGTCTAGTGGAAGTTGCCCCTGCCCATGGCAGGGGGATTGGAACTAGATGATCTTTAAGGTCCCTTCCAACACAAACCATTCTACATTTTCACTTCCCACCAACAAAAACAGTATTGATTTCTCCAAATGGTAGGGTTTGGATCTTAACACTTTTAGCTCATTTTTCCACATGAAAAGTTTTCCTCCCTTTCCCTTAGTGCTATGCTGGGGTAGGGCAGCAGCTCCTAGTCATGGCAGCTCTCCCTGCTGAGCACATGCTCCCCATCTTGAAGCAGCATCAGCCACTGCACAAGTCACCCACAGGTTTGCCCCAGTCCCACTCATGGAAAAACACCAAAGCCACCCATGCAGCACAGGCAGCTGCCCCAGCAAAGAGCCACTCACTGGGAGGGACATAGCAAAGTCCAAATGCAGTGTTTAATTCCTTTTTTAAAAAAATAAAAATCTCAATTTCAAATACTTTAGGGAAACCTGATGCAAGTCCAGCAAAACCAGTGTGTTAGAATCATTATGAAGGTGCAGCCATCCCCTTGCTGTCCCAACCAGCACCATTCAGAAAATGCTGCATTTCTTCTTACATCCCCCCTTCCCCCAGCACTACAAAACTCATGACACAAGCCCAACCTTAAATTGGTCAAGTCAGTGATGCTCATCACCCACATCGAAGGGCTGTACAAGTGTAAAGTGCTAATGCATGAGCAGCACAGGGCTGATTTGGCTGCCCTTGGCTGACCCCAGTGTCAGAGCATTAGCAGAGGTAAATTCCCCAAACCCCCAGCCACCAAACTGGGATGGTCTGTGCCCCATGGCTTTAATGGGGATGTGGCTAGAGGAAAGGAGGCAAAGTTTCTGGAGAGACTGGAACAGGATTTCTAACCTTACACTGGAAATGACATACATTTGTGATATCTATTTTGATTTTTTGACATATTCTGTTATATTGTTTCATTCATAAGCATAGATTTTGTTGTTGGAAATGATTTTACACAAATATTTAGTTTGAAGATTGGAAACTAAATCTCTATCTGCATCAAGGAACAACACAAATGGCCAGGTCAGATTTCTTCTCCGTGGGGTGTGAGATAATTTGAGGTCCTCAAATCCTCACTAGAAAGAGAGGAACGTGTAAATAAAATGCATGTACTGAGCTCTTTGGAAGTTTTCTTGCTGATGTCGATGGCAATTAGATGCATAAATGTCCTTGGAAACAAGGTCTTGAGGCCCAGACCATGAGGCTGTGTGTGCTCTCAGCCCCACCAAACCCCAGCCAAGGATGAGGTTTTTGGAGGTGCAGATGTTGCCATTATTTAACTGATATTTTACAGATGCTGCTGTACAGTTCTTATTTTTTTTTTTCTTCACGAATTCAGCATAATTTTGTTTCTATTATTGAATTCCAGACAGCAGATAAAAAAACTATTTGGATTGGAAAGTTTTCAGGGTATGAAAGCAGATGATGCCCAGACCAACTGTGGTATTGCTATAATAATCATAATAATTTCCACCTTGAGAATTAGGAGCTTGCATAAAATGGCAGCGTAAAACTGGTGTTTAGAATATAAACTTGGCACTAAGTTATTTCTGCAGCTGCTGCAGAACTGCACACAGATCTCATCATAGGAATAGTATTATTGTTTTTAATGGATTACATTCGATTAGATTCTGAAGAGAGTTCACATCATAAAATGCATGCAGGAAGTACTGTGTATGTAAAACACAGTGACATTAATTATGAAAGCTAGTAAATGAATCATACATTACTGCAAATATATTATGCATTGCTTACATCGCTTTGCCATGGCATGTTTGCACGATAGAAATAGAAACTAGAAAGGAAGGTTGGGAAAAAAAAAAACCCTAAGAAAAAATAACAACACTAGCCAAGGATGCAAGAAGAAAGAGGAAAAGCACTGAAGCAAGATGTGATATCAGCATGACCTTATTTTTCTATGAAGGCAAACTGATGCCCTTTGTGATATTTGAGTACCTGGGCACTGCAAACTCAGGAGTCGAAGAGAACTCAGTGGGTAATTTCCCCGACAAAGTTAAGTATGATTTTGATAACAGAATCCCATGGCCTATCTCACAGAGCATTGCTAGAGCTCACAGATTTCTCTTTATTTTTTCCAAAAATGACTTTTCGTGCCTGCTTGTAGATTTCAACAAAGAGCTGGTGGCTTAATGTGTACAGAGGGTGAACTGGCTTTTTGAGCGGATGACTTATTTCCTGCCAAATTTGCTTGAAGAAACCACTTCAGTTCTGTGCACGAGACTTCATGTTGCTTTGATTTATTATCCAGGATATAAATGGAGAGCTGTCTGGTTATAGTGGAATTCAGAGCAAAATTAATTTATTTTTTTTTTTTTCTCCTATAGGAAGAACGTAACTATTTCATGCAGCCAAAACACATTATCTTGTCCGTAAAACTCTCCTTGTATATCCATCCATGAGGCAGGGAGGGGAGACAAACCATGAGCCTGCCGAGATAATGCACGCTCGGCTCAACTCGCAGCCAAATCACGATACGATGGGAGGCTGCTGATCCATCTTAAATACTGCAGAGCAGGCTCCTTGAGTACAGGAAAACACAAACTCTCTGGCTCCGGAGAGGGCTTGCTCTGCCTCCCCTCGCTGGGGTTCGTGCTGAACGCAGAGCCTCTCCTTGCCAGCAGGCCAGAAGGCAGCTGCCCGCAGAGCTAAAGCTGACGAGCCAGGGTTTTTTGTTTGGCAGCTTTCTCTCCTAAGCAAGAGGCATTTTCCAAGTTGGTAACCCCGTTGCTTGCGTTCCAGGGGGAGAGGGGAAAGCTGAGCTGGCAGAAAGGGGCAGGGGTTGCACACCCGGGAGTGGCAGCAGGAACTGCATCTCTATCCCTGTGAAAAGCACTGCTGGCCTTCCTCCTTCTCCAGTGGCTTTCAGAGGGGCCCCCCTCTCTCTCTCGTCAGCATCACACTGCTGCTGGCACCCAACTGGTCTCATTTGTCCTCAAGGCTCCAGTGTAAACTGGAAGAGAAAACAGAATATGCGGTCGGTATTGTGTTAAACCCTTGCCAGGCTCTGCCCAGGCAGCAGGGATCTGATCCGTCAGTCCACTCTCAAAAACGACCTTCACTGGATTTTAAGAAGGGCTTTATTTTAAGCTCAATTTGGCATGCACATGCTTAGCTGAAAGAGCTGTTCACCCTGTCCCTGCTCAGCACTCACTACCACACCACGCACTGTAAAATGCTGCAGGGACAGAGAGAGTTTGGGGTTACTAAACCTTACAAAGATCTGCACCTTTGTCATGTATTGAAAGGACCTTTCCATGCAATGATTCATGTTGATGAACACTATGGAGATATCTGTGGATTTTTACTAGAGAAAAACCTTTGAAAGAAGGAAAATTGAAATGGGGAGTTTGGAATGAGCTAGGTCCAGGTAGCAGGAATGCTGAAGGACTAGGACTGTTCTGGCACCTCATATGCATAAAGAGTTCTGAAAAATATTCAGGTTTCGATGCCAGCTCTTATTACTTTCCATGTCTGAATACCCGAAAGTCAGTTGCATATTCATTCTGGTGTTAGACCTCACACTGTATCTCTCAGATGAAATAATAGAAAAACATTGGTTAGAAGGGACCTCCAGAGGTCTCGAGTCCGCTTTCCCCCCGTCAAAGCAGGGCTAATGTCAATGTGAAATTATACTAAGCTTTACAGTACTCAATCTGGAAAAGCCATGAAGGAATTACATCACACTCCCTCTCCCCAGGTGATGTTGGTGAGATCTTCCACATCAGATTCTACCTTTGTCACACTTTTGGCTGGATAAACTATTCCAGGAAAGTCTCAGGGACTGTACTGAGCACAGAATTGTTTTTTCTAAGCCTATAAAGCTTTTGGTGCCCCAAGTACAATTCATTGTTCTGGTTTTGACTGAGGTAGAGTTAATTATCTTCATACTCATAGTATGTTTTGGATTTGTGCTGGAAACTGCGTTGATCATCCAGGGCTATTTTTGTTACTGCTGAGCAATCTTTATGCAGAGTCAAGGCCTTTTCTGGTTCTCAAAGCAGTGCGTGGACTGGGGGAGCACAAGAAGTTGGGAGGGCACATGGTCCTGAAGGAAAATGATGGGGTCAAAACTCATGGTGTATTGCAAACAGATAGGAAAATCAAAACTCTGGGGATGTGTTAGTTCCACCTGACCCATACTTCCATCCTCCTCACCCGTATTCAGCTCTTGCTCCCAAGTGTTTCAATGTCACC
This sequence comes from Ceyx cyanopectus, assembly GCA_013401355.1. NCBI lineage: Eukaryota > Metazoa > Chordata > Aves > Coraciiformes > Alcedinidae > Ceyx > Ceyx cyanopectus. Next base: position 63,920 of record VYZU01060876.1, read on the forward strand.
TACACCAGAGAATGGCTGCAACTCCAAAGCTTCAAATGTAGGGACTTCAGATCAGTGTGGCAAGTTCAATGAGAGACTGGAACCTGTGGGACTCTGTAGAGCATCCCTCTTCCTCGGGATGCAGATTTGTCCTGCTTCTGATGGTCAGCTGGAAAAATCCATCTGAGGGGGAATCACTTTGGTGACCTTTAGCAGCTTCTGGTTCATGTGAAGTTATTAACATCACAAGGGAACACTGCAGCTCTGGCAGCAGGCAGGAACCAGGCGATACTGGCACATGGGCTGGCACTGGGCTCCATCCTTCCTCACCTTAGGAAGCTCTGGTACAGCACCAGAGCTCAACTCCCTCTGTCTTGTATTTCCACCACCTTAGAGACAGTAAGAAAAAAACAACCTTTGGATGATTTCCGCTAGCTCCAGGCAATCTAGAACCTTTGCCAAAGAATTACATAGAGGCAGTACTGAAAAATAGGGTTGCCTCCAAAGTCTTTTCAATGCAGAGGCTGCGATCAGCACCGCTCCTGGCAGGCAGGCAGGCAGGGAGACGGACCTACCCATCAGGACCCCATTTTGTGACTTACAGAGCCTGTCAGGAAAGATCGATAGTTGGCATGGTAACAAGCTCATTTCCCAAGAATAGAGCTCCTTTTTATTAAATTTGGCTGGCTATTGATCAGTTCCTGATCCACGTATCAAAACATGACAAGCACTTAATGAATCACAGATTTTTATTGAAGGGAATAAAAAAAGAATAATATCAGGAGGCAGCTGGGATTGATGCCTGCTTCTGAGGGCAGCCCACGGGCTGCAGCTAGAGCTGGGCATGGGGCAGGGGTTCCTGGGCTGGGACTGGGATGGAAAATGAGCACAAACATAACCTACTCTTATGGCAATTTCATTACTTGTCTTCTCCTGCCGTGGCTGTCTCTTAGAGAAGCATCATCATCAAGCAGCTTTTTGTGCTGCACGGGATTTTATTCCTCCTCCCTACTTGCTCTCTGTGGCTTGTTGTTGTCTCTTAATAAACAGCAAAACTGTGCAGTCCCTTCCTGTGGCTCCTGGCCCTCCAAAGCCAGCAGGTTCTCCATAGATTGCTCTTTGGAACTTGAAACTTTTTGCTCCCTGACAGGCTTTTGGTTCCCAACACATCTGCAACCCCTTGGTGCTGCAATGAAGTGACTGATATGGTCAGTCCATGTGGATTTGCTGATACCACCTTTAAAGTTTGCATTCAACTTATTTACCTTGGTCCCCCCACGCAAAGCTGTTTGCTTTGCATCCTTAAGCCTGTGGCCACAGCCCAGGCAGCTGCTTTGGCCAGTCCCCACATCAGCCTGATACTCCCTCATTGCCATCCTGGGGGTCAGAACTCCTCCCCTTTGCCATCCCAGAGGGCAGGTGGCTCTGGTGCAGCACAGTGCAAAATCCTTTCCATGGGAGTGATATAGAGTCCATCAGGAAGATGATATGCCTGTTCCAATTGCTTTAACATGCATTTACATTAGAGATAATAACAGCTCCAAAGGCTTCTTCCAGCCTATTAAATAATACTCACTTAAAATAGTGTCTGAATTCATGCTGAAATGACAGACTATAATAATCCAGTCACATCCATCTGGCATATACAGTCGACTCTAGATGCTTAGAAAAATTGCAAGATATATTTATTTGTGTGATATGGTACATGATAGCTAATTTTTTCAGGTCACCTCCTGTGTCTGATCAGGTCTGATACAGAGAAATTGCTGCAAGAGGTCTTTCTGTCTCCTTCTGTCAGGTATTTTAAGAGGAAAGAAAATATCCTGAACACACACACACACACACACACACACACGTGTTAAAGCTTCCAAAAAACTAATGGATCTGCAAAGTAGGATAAAAATTTCAGACACAATACCCCAACCATGCCCCTGCACCACATGGGGACAGTTGCCACAACATAACCAATCAATTAATAGTGAAGGCCACCATTTCAAGCATCTTCACTTAAGAAAGTTCTTAAAAAAACATCAAAACTTTTAACAAATCAATGTACAGATTTTAAAAGGGCTCAGGATTTAAAGTCAGGTAATTTGTAAGACTATGTTTTTCACCTGGGGAGACTGAGCACCTCTTCCACTGCCTCTGCAAAGAGCTGAAGCCCAGTGCAATGAACCTCAAGGTAGAAGAACAGTGTTCCTCTGAGGCCAAAGAAACTTCATTCCTGAGCTCTCCATAGCCCAACCCACAGCAACATGTGCCAATGTGGGTGTTCGTGCATCCTGATAGTGTCTGCCCCATCTCCACCCATTTGCATTGGCAAAGCTGGACATGGGCAACTCCTCCCTCTTTCAATCACTGACCTGAACACAGAGCAACTTGTGAGGTATCCTAAAGCCTTCAGCAGATTAAGCATCATACAGCAGTTATCACCATACATACTATGCAGCCAGCAATACCCCCACTGCTTCACAGGTGGGAAGTAGAGCCCAAATGGTTTACCTTTCTGCAGCCACATCAGTGATGCTGCACCGTGGACAGGACTCAAAATCCCCAATGCTCAGTGCTTAGTGCACCATGTACATCCATACCCCATATAAATATATTTCAGAGTGCACTGGTATTACCCACATTCCCACAGGATCATCATTTGGGCTTGCTGACACTGTTTGAGCTCCAGTCTGAAAGGTCACAAGAAGCAGTGGTTGCTTTTTCTTGGGCTTTCAAGAGAAAGCAATGCCCAGAGAGCAGAGCAGTCCCTGTGCTAGCTGGGGCTGACAGAGTGCCTGAGGTCTGCAAAGTCACTGACATTCTCCTCTTCAACTCAGCAAAGGATGAACTTTGTCATCACGTTACTCATGGTTTTTTTCCAGATGCTTGAAGAGGAAGAAATCAGGTTAAATCAGTAAGTAAGCAGACAAGAGCAATTCTCTTTGTCATCACTTCCCTCCAAAGGCAATTTTGGAGGAGAAAGAAGAGCTCTGTCTTGCCCATTTGAGAGCTTTGCAGATCCTGCCAACAATTCCACAGGAAAGTTCCTTTTTGTTCTCTATTTCAGACTGTGCTCCAAGCCCTGTGTGTCCCCCTCCTGAGAACATTCCACCCAGTCAAAGCTACCTAAGCAGCCTAAACACCTGAACACACCTAGAGGCAAACACTGCCAAACCTATCAGGAGATACATGTGACCCATCATGTCATTTAGCTGCTTCTGAAGTCTGACTCTGTAAGTCTCTGAACCGGAGTTAGGCATTTGGTTGTGGAGCAGTGGTCAGGGCTTGCCTTGTGGTTGAGCAGCTGGGCTCCATATAGAGCCTGGGAGCCAGGTGAGCTTCACAAACCTCAGGCAGTTTTTCCCCACATGGATCAGACACCTGGTGCCAGCCCCTGCCCAGCAGCAGAGCCAAAATTCAGCCTGAACAAGCTCAGCAGTTGGGGCGAAACCCCAAGCATTTCCCCTCTGTCGCTTATCCCAGAGATGCTCAAAATTAAGTCAGTAAGGGTGGCACTTTCCACTTAGAAATTAACACCCAATTATTGAAGCAGCCAGCCAAAATTCCTAAGGAGAGTGCTGGTGTCCAGCTGTGGGAATGGCCAGTCGCCACTTGGAGCTGCTGCTGCCGGAACGGCAGGATTACAACAGAGCCCTGCGCTTGCCGCCGGCGGGAGGCACGGTGATGGCCACCGGCTCCTCTGGCAGCTCCACTGCTCCCTGAGAGGGGCTGGGAAAGAGCCCTTGACCCCCCGAGCCCACCGCAGAGCATCCTCTTTCCCGGGCAGGGCAGAGGAGCGGAGGCGGAGGGAGTTAGAGGCCGGATCTTGCGCGAGGGTTTAATTTAAGTAAGAAATAACATCGGTCTTTCTCATCTAGATCATATTAGGATTTTGAAAGGGCAGTCACGCAACTTCCCCCGGCAGTTATGGCAGAACCGCGCTCGGAAATGAATGGAGCTCGTGGAAGCATTCAGGACCGAACAATCGGATTTATAATTAGGCCTAAAAAGGGAAGAACGCTGAATAAAAGCAGCACAGCCAATTTTAGAAGAAAAGGAAGTTCTGGATGGAATTCATTGGGGTAGAGCACTGAAGTGGAAATGGAAAGTGTTCAAAGATAAATGAGTTTAGGCCTAAGAGTTTGCTTGACATCTAGAAAATGTCCGAGGAACACAGTGTCAAGAAAAGCTAACGCGGATAACAAAGAAACACAAGAAGTGAGAGAAGAGAGGAAAGAGCCATAAAACTTTGGGGCAACAAAGAGTTGCAATTATAGGGGGAAATGTAATGAAGTGTAAAAAATCATAATGAAAGCAAAGATAGAGAATGAAAGGATGATTGCATATTTGCTTAATGCACATCGGAGAAGTGTCAAAGACATGGGGAACAAGAGGTCACTAAATGAGAAAATAAAGCCTCAGAGGAAAGGCACTGAATTTATTGCTTTAAATACAGATTTATTTGCCTGGGATTTAGCACTCAAGAGCCAATGAGACAGGCAAGCAAGACAAACATTTTATTAAAGGAGAGGAAGAAGTTCTGAAGGAAAAGGAGCTTTTTTCTTAGCTAATCAATCCAGTAATGCAACCTAACCCACCAGCAAACTGCTGGGATCTAATGGGGCCTCAGAAACAGAGGAAAAAATCAAACTGTCCCCTAAGTATGGGGGGGTATTTAGTTACCAACAGCCTTTACAGGCACCAGGAGTCCTGTCTCAAAGTGTTCAGCTTGGCAGGTCCTCTGCAGCAGAGAGAGGCTTCTCCTGTCAGTCCTGATGGGACTCACCCCCACTTTTTGGGATTTTTCTGATAGGATGCAATTGGTACCCCAAATACCTGCCACATCCCACTTCTTGCTTCCCAGAACCCTTGCAGCAGGCAGCAAGTTAATGCTGTGACCCACAAAAGCTTCTTACCGGGTCCAGATCAGCAGGACTAAATGTGATGAAAACCAAACCAGGTTCTCCTGTGCGGTGTCCCACAGGCTCCACTGCCTCTAGTGCCTCAGTTGTTATTAAAAGGCAAACTCAAGGCTTCCCAGCTATGGGGAAAAATGAGTTTTGCTACTAAATGAAATACAGACAAAACTCTGTTACCCAAGAACATCATAGAATCATAGAATCATTTGGGTGGAAAAGACCCTTAATATCATCGAGTCTAACTGCTAATATATCCTTTCCCCAGCATGAGGCTCAGCCATGGCTCTGCGTTTACAGATCTGTGGCTGTTTTTTCACCCCAGCAGAATTTTAAAAAGCTCTTTCTGTGAAACACTGTCCCTAGCTGTCCTCTCCCACACCCTGGGGGCCCACAGGGCTTCAAATACCTTTTTTTCTGCTCCAAAATGATGAGTGGCTATGAGCTGGGGGTCCCACTTTGCCAGGGAGCTGGGAGAGGACAGCATGGAGGGAAGGGGCCAGCACCCATCAGGCAACAGACCAGTTCCCAAAACGATGGCATGGGGCAAGATTCAGAAGGTAATGGGGAACACAGCTTAGACTTCTCCATTGCAAGCCAATGAGAAGCACTGGATGGGACACAAGGAATTTCGAGTCCTCACCTGTCTATACATCCCAGGGCTGTAAGCTTATGTGGGTGCTGCATCACCACTGCTGAGGGGCTGGGCTCCCTAAAGAAGCATGGGGTGCCTCTAGGCTGGCTGAAACCATACCTCTGGGACCTTCAGGGCTTAGTGCTGTCAGGACTGGAGCTGAGGAGGAGTTCCCAGCCTGCAGCAGCCCAGGACACTCTTAGAAAAAGCAAGCAGGGAGTGGAACAAGACTGCCAAGTGCTTTTTCCCTCAAAACCCTTATGAACAGCAGAGCTGCACCCTGGGAGTGGGATCCTACTGGTGCATTTATCAACCAAACGATATCTAGACAATTAGTTTTTTTCTTTAATTTAGGACTAATTTTGTCCCACCAGTTGAAATTAAAGACCCCAAAAGGATAATTTCCTCACAACCATAATTTTGTTACAAGCTTTTCATTAATTCAATCACAACTTCTATAATATTATTTGGCAGCTGATTGAGACTACAGTAACCACAGGGGTTCGTGCACATTGTCTCTTTTCTGATAAAAAAAAAAAAAAGAAAAAGAAAAAAAAAAAGAAAAACGAGGGCAATTAAAAATTCTCTCAGTACTGTCTAATATGTGAAACTCCCCAAAGTCAGGACAGGAACATCATCATTCCAGCCACGCAGCCCGTCTGCGGGTGACAGCAGAAGCTACATGCTAATGTCAGCCGTCTGTAAGTGTCTACCCGTCTGTCTAGCTGTCTGTTGCAATAATATATTTAAAGAGAATTGCCAGAGTGGAAATATTCATGTTTGGAAATATTTGTCTATGACTTTAGGGAATTTTCTCCAGAGTATTTTGGATTGATCTCAAGTTTCTTTCAGTTCTCTGAAGTCTCACTCGAAGCATCCTGGGCTATGATGCAAATATTCAACGCACAGCAATTCCCTGCAAATCTTGTATTCATAGCAAGAAATGGAAGAGAGAGAAACCCAGTGGTGGAAAGGTCTTGTGGCAGTAATAACATGCACAGCATTGTCAGCTGGGGAAGCTTCAGAGTGGAGATGCGTTAATTTGGAGGGAAAAAAAAAGAAAAAAGAAAAAAGAAAAGGAAAAGACAATAATAGAAAGCAGTGGGGATTTTGAAGTGAATTCAAGTCTCAAAAATTCCATCTTCTTCAAGTCATACAAAATCACTCCTGACAGAAATGTTTCAGGCACATTGAAGTATAGAAGGGAGGTGAAAGAAATCCCTTGAAATAAACACAACAAAGGAGTGAAAAGAGAAAACTCACAATTAATCCAGGCTGTATAATAGAAATACTAAAGTCATTGGGATCAGTTCCCTTCTTCTCCACGAGTGAGAGCCCATGGGCATGGAGGGGCAGCTTCAGTCTGGAGGAAAGGTTTCCTTCTCCCCTTCTGCAAGCAAACCTGTGGCTCATGAAAGCATCAGTGCACTGCACCACAGCCTGTACTAAATCCCAGGAGCAATCTCAGTGGCCTGCAGCTTCATGATGTGGTGGGGCAAGGTCCACGTGGAGGCATTAGAGAGGGTGCTGGAACCAACGAAGATGCAGCAGGAGAAAAGCAAGAGGCAGCAACTGCTGACTGACCCACACTGAGGGCATGGTGAGAGGGTGTGACCAAGGAGGCACAACAGAAAGGATATTCACCCTCCCCCAGCAATGTGCAATGGCAAAGGGAGGGGGAAGGCACCAAAACACTATATTCTGTGTGGACATTTCAATGACAAAATGCTCCTACTTCCCATTTCAGGGATGCATTTGCATTTCAAATTGACATTAGCCCAAATAAGAACAAGGAAAAGGTTTAGAAGAACCTACAGATGATTCCCAACATTCCATCTGTCTTGGATGAAACGCTCTCATGTTTGCCACACACCCTTTGAGCAAGTCAGGCCAGGCTGCCTGTAAGTGTACCAGGCTCCAAGCAGATCCTCAGATGAAAAAGAAACCCTAATTTTTGAGCTATTCCCACACTGTGCTGCTGGGGGGAGGGAAGTACACGGTGTGACCATGCCATGTTCTGGCCCCTCTGTCCACAGCATGGGCATGTGAAGTCTTGGCCACTGTTTTACTGAAAGAAATTGGCATCCGTGTCCTTCTGTCACCAGTGAAGCCCCTAATTCCTAATTAAGCTATCATTAATAAGCATACCTGTAGTGGCAGGATACACAAGGCAACTGGCAGAAGATTTTAATCTTTCCCCAGCTTTACCTTACAGTGAGAAGACAGAACTGAGAAATGTCAGAATTCCTATTCTGTGCAATCATTTAAAATTTTGAAATGCACTTTCCATCCAACTCAGGAACTAGTCATGATCTAGAAATTACTCCAAAATGAACATGAACAAGAATATTTCTCTCAGGTCTGCTCAACTGCTTCCACACAGAAGACCTAGAGTAGAGAGAGCTGGTAAAACATCAGCCTATGAGGATTCCCACCATTTTTATTTTCCACATCTTTTGTTTCCAAAATTTGCATCTACATTTTGTATCCACACTCTCAGTGTAATTAATTAGTCTGCCTTTTCTCAGAAAAAAAAACCCAAACAAACAAAAAAACCAAACCAAAATCTGCCAGAATATGTGGAAGGTGAGCTGTGAGCTGCAGCCTTGCCCCTGCTACCTACCCCGTGTGCACTAGGTGGTCTCAATCTGTCTGTGAGGCTT
>VYZU01060876.1:73388-94036 GCA_013401355.1 Ceyx cyanopectus
ACTTGCTACACATGCATAGTTAGGATTATTATTACCTAGCATATAGTGAGTATATGCTGTATTTCTATGCATGTAATATTTTATTTGGGAATCTTAACTTTGAAAGCTCCTAGACAAATATCCTAACTCCTCAAATTGCATCCGGATGAAAGTTCCAGACATAAAATTAGATGCTTTGAGTTAAGACGGATAAATGGGAGCATAAGATCCAGTAAAGTTGCTGTCCTGCAAGTATGTATTAATACCAGATTGTGGCACTTTAAAAATCACTATATAGTTAATGTAAAGCTTTATTTTATATCAATTATCCTGGCAATAAATCAGGTAACATTTTCTTAATTTAAAACATCTGACTTAATTGCTTACATTGGCTCCAGGTGCTATATATAATATCAAAGAATATTAAGATTATATATATATTATTATTTTTTTCCCTAGATGGATTTAATTACCTCATTGCTTAAAGCAGAAGGAGAGTCCCAGACCCAGCTTGCCAGACCAAGAACTGAGCAACCAAACTTGAATTCCTTCCTCTGCTACAGATTTTCTGGCCTCAGGCAATTCACTTAGTCTCTTTGTGCAACATCCTCTCTTCCAGCTGCAAGGCTNAAAATCTGCCAGAATATGTGGAAGGTGAGCTGTGAGCTGCAGCCTTGCCCCTGCTACCTACCCTAGCTGCACTAGGTGGAAAAAATCAATGCCCCTGGCCCAAGATGAGCACAGGGCAGTTTTCATAGCTGTGGATGGCTGCACAGACTGAGAATAACAGGTAGTTCCTTTTCATGCTCTCTTATGAGCAGGTAAAATCAGGAATTATGGCTTTCCCACCTCAACAACACTTTTTTTTTTTTAAAGTATCTTTGTTTCTACTCCAGTTTAAACAGATCAAGGCTTCCTTGCATAGAAGTGAACAATGAGCAACTTTTGTCTTCAGAGAGGGTTGGGGGGGGTTCCCTTTACATAGCACCATTGCTCCTCTTCCCTGCTAGCCAAGCAATCTGGGTAGATCATTTTGTTGTTAACAGCTTTTCCTTTTGTGTCTTTGGCTAAAAGGAATTAACTTCTGCTAAGCTTGACAATGGCAGGAGCAGCTGATGAGACCCATACAGAGAACCATAGGTTCAGTGGCTTCATGCTATGGTTTCCACAAACCTTAGCCAACAAGGGTAAGAAGTGCCCAGAAAGTGCTGATTTTCTTGCCAAGCAGGGAGGCAAACAAGCTTCATATCCAAGGAAAGGAGTATGACAGAGACCAGTGGAGGTAAGAGGAAACCAACTGGGCAGCATGTAAAACAAGCACCTCAGACCTGTATACATGGGGCACGCATACAGCAGGCAGTTGTCCTGGTCTGATTTTTGGATTGTGAGGTGTCACTGGATGCTAGGATACCCTAAAACTTGCAAGAAATTTAATCCAAATGAAACCCAAAAGCAGTCGCAGCGAGTTGCATGGGATTGTGCAGCTTTGCTGGATCAGGGCCTGGGTGCCAAGAGGCAGCAGAGCTGGAAATGCAGGGTCAGAGCAGTTCGGCCCTTTATTCAGAGAAACTCCAGTGCTAGTCCCTGTTGAAATTAGTCTTTGCATGGACACGTATCAATAAATCCAGGGCACTGCTTGCGTAACAGGAACATTTTGCAGTATCTGGCATTTGCCGCTAGTTGAAGGCTAAGCAAACCATGCTTCAGTGGAGCATAAAATTGCTTTTCCTTTGGAACAAGCAGGGCATTGTAGTAATAGGCAAAACTGTACATTGTGTTAACGGCTGTATTTTCACATTATTGATTTACATTGTGTAATGCCATGCAAGACCTGCTTTCAATGATATGTGCATCTGTCAGATCACAATAACTGCAAAAGGCTGGGTGCTGCTAGGAAAATGAAGCACTGGGGATCCCGGAGCAGATTCACATCCATGTGCCCGTCATGCAGAGGTGATGATTAGGGGGATGTTGTGGTAATGAGCAGGTCCCAAGTGTGTGCTATGTAAATCAAGGCTGCCCGGGTCAGCTTCCCTTACTGTGCACATCCAACTTTTTCAGCCTGCTTACTCTTCTGACAAGGAGAGCGTAAGGAAATGGCTTCTCCCTGGCAGCTCCCCTCAGCTATACGTGTTTCAAGGCATCCAAGATGGATGGATTGCATTTTTTACCCCCTCTCCTTTCCAATTTTTCTTCTGCTGGGGCCAGAAATCCACAGCCCCGGTGTGGGGATGTTTGTGAGGATCACCGGCCGTTGGGTGAAAGGAAGCAGAGAAGTAGGAGAGCCACTAAATATGAAAATTTTGAGGTCTGTTACAGGAGATGTCATCACTAAATACACCTTAAAATAAGAAGACAAATGCTCTGCTAATACAGTATTTCAAATCTAAGGGAATTCACCTCAAATATACAGTAATAAGGTATTAATACCAGATTGTGGCACTTTAAAAATCACTATATAGTTAATGTAAAGCTTTATTTTATATCAATTATCCTGGCAATAAATCAGGTAACATTTTCTTAATTTAAAACATCTGACTTAATTGCTTACATTGGCTCCAGGTGCTATATATAATATCAAAGAATATTAAGATTATATATATATTATTATTTTTTTCCCTAGATGGATTTAATTACCTCATTGCTTAAAGCAGAAGGAGAGTCCCAGACCCAGCTTGCCAGACCAAGAACTGAGCAACCAAACTTGAATTCCTTCCTCTGCTACAGATTTTCTGGCCTCAGGCAATTCACTTAGTCTCTTTGTGCAACATCCTCTCTTCCAGCTGCAAGGCTCTTATGCTGAGGGCAGCAGCATGATAACATCTGAGAAAAGCTCAGCTACCTATAGCTCAGAGGACCACAGGGCACCAGGACAGATAGACTGCCCTAAAATCAAATACCACTTAAATCTACATATAGAATGTGTCAGATTTGACAGTCAGAGGTTTGAGGTATTTTGTGAACAGGTACTGACAATTTGGAATATTTTAACAGTTGACTAAGAATCAGCTTTTTCCTTCTACATTTCTAGAGCCGTAGAGCCTCCTGTGGGAGCCCTGATGGTTCCAGCTGCCTAGATCTTCTGTCCACACAGTCACATGTTGTGGCTTTAGACACCAGTATGAACCAGCAGCTTTGGATCCACCAAAAGGCAGGTGAGAAGAGCACGCCTACGCCAGCCACGCAGGGGCTAAAAGAAAGATGTTTTTCTTCTACTGTGAACATGCAGGTAGCTCTGTGCTGTGATGGATGTATTGACTTTTTATTTATTGCCCTCCTCACTCCTGAAGCAGCTCAGCTCTGTCCCTTTGCCAGCACCTCATGGGGTAGATATAATTCCAGAAAATTGCTTTTGACCCCAGCTACTTACTACAACACAGAGACATTTTTGAAGCCAACATGCTGCCTGTCTCCTGCCTGTCCCTGTCTCAATAAGCTCATATGCACCATGTGCTGTCACATTACTGAAATGGGAAACCAGGGTTAAATGGCAGCTCTCCTCTTCAGTTCACCTTTAACTGGAAATTAGGACATTTTTTTTCCTTCCTTTCCTATTTTTTTTTTCCATTTTCTCCCAGACGTAATCTCTTTGTTTCAGTTGAAAAAGTGAGGGACATTTTACCAAGTAGTTATTTCAAATGGTCCAAGATAAAATCAAGGATACAGCATAATCTAATCATTACTGACACAGACTGAAAGAAGCAATCTAAGCCAAGGAAAGTCTTAACTCTTATCATCGATGTTTTCTTTACTAATTGCTCTAATTCATTCGCATCGATTGCTTTGGAGCCTGTTCTGTTCTCCAGATCTGCAAGTCATTAATAATCAAGACTTTACATTGTTTTAAATGTTAGTGGTGTCATCAGCTGCTAACAGAAGCGATGCAACTCTGAACTTGGGTCTCAGAAGGTAAAACTCTTTTCACTTTGTCTTTAAATGTTCAGATAAATCCCGTTAGCTTTCTCCACACCATCAAAGCATTTGGATAGCATAAAGCAACTGAATACATAAAAATGTATCTAAACACCTTGTAAATCCCTACACAGAGCTGTCGCCGACACTACTTTTAACCCTAGGAAAACATTTCACCAATTACTGATCAAATACAATACAGCTAAATTTCCCCTCCAGCACATCATTTTGATAATGCGTATGGAAATTATCCATTCAATAGCTATTCAGAAATAACTTAGAAAGATTGGTTTTCAGATACTTCTGAGAATCCTAGAATAATCCCCTATAATCACCGTGGTGAGAATCCACCAACACTTTTCCCTTTGAAAAAGGCTGTTTGGGGCGAGAGCGTTGGTGGTCTCTGCCCGTCCTCCGATGGATGTGTTTAAATAATATGTCTGAAACAACCAGCATTTTGCTGGCAGAGGACTGAGGGCTTTCCCACTCTTACATAACTCAGTTGAGAAAGTCTTCCAGCAAGGGAAGAGGCTTTAGCTCTGCACCATCAGCTTGGCTTCTCATGTGTACCTCAGTAACCTCAATATAAATTTCCTTCCTTTCTCACAAGGCAAATTTGCATCATTTTCTATCCAGAGTCTTGAAGAAACAAAACAAACCAAACAAAATAAAGTACCTAAAATAAGCAATAACTACACTTTGCACTTCCCTGCTGCTCTGTGCCAGCTGCTAAATGCGACCCAGGAGTATTTTAAAATGTTTCAATTTTATGATCTTTCCTGCTTCTTGGTATAAGGTTGAAAGGATTAATCTTTCTTCTTTTGGAGAAGATACAATTTTCTGATTTACTTTATTGATTTCATAGGTGTAAAATTTGGTCCTTCCTGTCTCACTAGAGGAGATAAAGTGGGAGAGCTATGGGATGATAATGATAATTAGGTTTTGGACATAAGTGTAATAAAGTGTGGACATAAGTGTAACAAAAAGAAACCCCAGATATTTCTAAAGCTTTTCTTTCCTTTTCAGTAACTCAGCTTTTGCTCCCTTATGAATTTTATGCTGCCCAGACACCAAAGTCCTCTAGCCCTCCTCTAGTTTAAGAGAATTAAGTTTATCTATACTTGCATATAAAACCCTCTGGGGACCCCTTGCCCTCCTTGGCACCCTTCAACAGAATTGGAAGTGTCCCTGTTCCTATGCCACCCCTGTGGCAGTGCCTGTCACCAAAGTAAGACAAGATCTGTTGATCCAAAGCAAAAGACAGCTTCTGGCCAGCAGCACCTTTTGCCCCATCCCAGGGCCAGCCTGTTTATTTCTATGGGTAATTATGCAAGGGGTTAATGGGAGGCACAAAAGTCTCCCCTGGGAATTCCATCCACAGCCCCAGCTTCCATCCAGCAGGTGAGGACCTCAAACATACACATGGGCTATCTGAATCACAAGTCTCTGGAGCAGTTTGCTGTCATCCCAGAGAAGAGGAAAGAGAAATGTGTCACCAGAGAGGCACCAGTCCAGGGAAAGGCTGCAGCACCACCAGGACCCATGTGCTTCCAGTCCACACTAAAATGGCAAAGTCATCCTTTTCTATCCCAAAATTGCAGGTTTCATACCCTAAATGGCAGTGCACAGGGGTAAAAGGGTTAATACTGCAAAGCACTAGTCTGAAAAAAAAACCCTTTCTGATAGCTGCACATGGGTCAGTTTTCATTCATGAGCAAGTTCCAGAAAGTGAAGAGCAGCAGCCACAGGAGCAAGGGCATGAAGACAACCACCCTGTGCTGGCCTGCCTAAAATCTCCACAGTGAGAGGAAAGATAAAACTTCGTCACATAGCTCATAGGCAAAATCATTTTTTCAATGGCTTGCATAGTGATTCACAAACCAAACCCGCTCACAAACAACCTACTGAATCCCTTATGAGTCAGGTAGAGACGGGCAGCAGCCCAGGACTGTCACATGGTGCCACTGGACAAGCCTTCAGCTCGCCAAGTCTGCCCACGCATGACTCAAAACCAAGGAAGGTGCTAATTTGGGTGCATGTGCTATAAACAGTTACAGCAGCAATGTGGTAACAGGATGAAGAATGTTTTGAAGGCTGGAGAGGGCACATAGAGTCAGGCAGAGCTGAGAGAGGTGGCAGCACCAGGACACGAGGTGAAGGGGCCGCGTCCTCCTCTCTACCTGCTGGCCTGAGCCTTTGACTGGAAGAGAAATTGGAATCACAGAATCATTATGGTTGGAAAGGACCTCCAGTGTCATCAAGTCCAACCTTTGTCCTAGCATTTCTCTAAGCACTGCACCATATCCTTCTATTCGTTCTTTAAACACCTCCAGGGATGGTGACTCCACCACCTCCCTGGGCAGCCTGGATGTGAAGAACATACAAATCCCCCAAACCACGGGGGTTTCCTTTCACAGGAGGAACTGTGAACTTCAGCCACAGCACCTGGAAATCCCAGGCAGCATTAAGCTGTGCTCCTGGGCAGAACATAGAGCATGGGGCAGACAGGGAGACCCACACTTGGGTAACCCTTTAGCAGGCTGGGCAGCCTTGCTGCAGGGCTTTTTTGTATCAGCTTTACCTTCAAGACCTGATTATTGACCTTTCCAGTCCAGTATTTGGCAACCCCCTTTCATCCTTACTTTTCCCTTCCACTTCGTTCCCTTTGTTGCTCTGCAATAGAGGAGGCAACAGGGCACATATTTCTTCAGAACAAACCATTATCATCCTAATTATAGTTTCCCGGTGTTTTCTTCACTTTTACCATTTTATTAAAAACAATTAGCTGAGAAGAACCATCTTTTTGAATCTCTATGCTATTGTTCTCATCTCTCTCTGAATCCAAGGAGATCTTTTCAGAGGCTGTTTTATTCATAATTACATATGTTGGAGCAACTGCTCAAGAGAGCCCAGAAAGGATTCTGACAATAGTTTCCTAGCAGGCTTGGTCCTCCTGCCTCTGAAACATGGAACGCTAATGATTTAATAAAATGTATGTGAAAATGAGGACTTCTTTTCAGCAGTCTGTGTAAATGACAGATGCAGCCATGCCACGAATGTTGGCCTAATGGATTGAGGAGGAGTTGGAGTTAACAGCAAAACCAGGAGCCAAAGACTTTAGTTTCACTGCTAGACTTGGCTGCCCTGACTCTTCTGAGGAGTCTGGCTGCAGGCAGGTAGGACAAGAGGGATAATGCAGTAAGGGATGGGGATTTTACAAGGCAAATATTCCAGCTCCATCCATTTTCACTCAAAACCTTCAGGACTTTGTTACTGGTACAAACTGAAGGAAGGCTGGGCCCAAAGTTTAGTTTGGCCCTGATGCTCCAAGCCTTATTTTAGCACAGACCACTGCAGTTTGAAGATGCCTGCTGCATTTTTTGCATATGTATAATTCTTATTCCAAAGCTTTTTCCCCAGTTCTCTGTTTACCCTATAGGCCTTTATTTAAAATAGTACAGCCAGAGTACTGCAGTTTTTCATTTGAAAGAGTATTTTTAATTTTTTTTTTTTTTTTTTTTTACACTGGGGAAAACTTTAAAATGTATCTTATTCAGTCATTTGGCTCTTCACATTTTTTCCAAGCTTCCCCTCCACCACCTTTGTTAATTACCCGCCATTTGAACGAGGGTCTTCTCGTGCCTTGATCATGCCGTGAAATCACAATGCTATATTTGTCTTTCTAACATCAAAGTCATTTCCATGGTCACCAACTGTGATGTCATAAAGACATTTTTAATGGCTTGTTTACAGCAGGGAACAGAAGGAGCAAAGAGATTATGGGTGGAAGGAAACTCTTATCGATACACAGCAGTTTTAAGCACAACTGTGAGGCTGAAGCATACAGAGAACTTGAGGCCAAAAAAAATATTCCTTGCTGAAATAGCTTCCCTCCTGAAGCTCATCCCGGCACAAAAATCCCTTGCTGAAATAGCTTCCCTTCTGAAGCTCATCCCAGCACAAAAATCCCTTTTTAAGTTACTAGCGAGCAAGAAATCCCAACAGATTTCTATTATGTCAGTCAGCCCAGAGCTGTGCAAGGTGCTTTCTAAGCTCAGAAGACAGCAAGTCCATGCTTAGAACCACCCAGCTCATGGGATAAATGTACACATACAACACATCCTCACTGACTCCTACAGAATTCCTGGGCCAGGGCACAGTGGGATCGTAACACTCTTGGCCCATATAGCTTTATTTGTCCCAAGTCACAACAAGAACCAGAATTCAGTAAACACTTCATTTGAACAAGGAGGTACTTTTTGTCCAACAATGGCTGAGACCTCTCCAAGACAGTCCTCCCTCCATATGGGAGGTTACCACATGCAGCCAACCATTCAAAGGAAAAGGTTTCTCTTCTGTCAAGGAAAGGCAAACACCAGGACCAGCTTGAGCTTTTGGCCACAGGAATAGCAAGGTCCTTCAGGCTAGGGATCCCACACCCAACCTAGCTCCTCAACAAGCTCAAAGCAATGTGAGCAACTCTTAACCAACACTCTTCTTTGACAGCAGGGCTGGGACATGGCCAGCTGAAACGGGAGAGCTGTCCAGGTTCCTCAGTGAAAGTGGAAAGAAAACAAACATCTCACATTCCTATTCCACAAGGCACAACACAGACCATCTAACAGGAGTTCACCAACATATCTGGCGTCTGATTTGAGCTCTGCTGATGCCACTTCCACGTTTTTTTGCCTTTCTTGGTTCCCAGTAGCTCAAAACCAGCATCAATTGTTGGTTTTCAGTGTCTGCCCAATGTCCTTTCTCAGTAGATTAACTGGGTGGACCCAGACACACTCCGTGTTGGAGGCTGGCTGAGGCAGGGTCTACTGCAGCAGCTCTTGTCTCATTCCAGGACAAAAATAAACTCCTTCAGCCTTAGCTGGTTACAGCTCAGGAGAGGGTGTGGAAACCAAGTCACACATCATTTCTCTTAGAAGTGACACAGATTTATCCCATGGTCTCCAGAGGCCAATTGCTGATTCAGGCACTGGCCAAGCATCATCTCTTCTGGTGACAGGACTCTGACAGGGACCTGAGCATCCTACTTCTGTCCTGAAGTTCATTTCAGAGAGCCCTGACTGGTGATTTAGAGAGAGCCCTGGGAGATCCATGGCAGATGGGGATTGTTGTGGTCAGTCTGAAAAAAAACCCACTGAGAAGATCTCTTTGCTGTAGGGAAACACAAAATCTTGCTGCTACCTTCTCAGGGGACATCAGGAATGGCCAAGGAAGGGCTGACACATTTCTAGGTCAGCAGAGGAGCTGAAGCAGTTTCTGATCAGAATGGGTTTCCCAAACTGGAGTCCTGGTTGGCTCGAGGGGGTCCCTGATCTCACAGCCTGCCAGGACCAAGGCTGCCCCAGTGGTACCCCCTGGGTGGTGAGCCAGGTTCTGCATGACCTGCTGGCCCTTATTGCACCCAGCCTCTTCCAAGCAAAGTCCTCAAGTAAAACTCATCCTGGAGCATACAGGAGGAAGAATGGGGGCTGCTCGAAGATGGGGAGCCATCCCTGGCACTTGGCTGTCTTAGAGACATCACAACAGCACGTACATCCCTGTACATGTGCTCTGAGGAGATTATCTCCCTCCCCTACCCAAAGAAAACATGAGAGGGGAGAAAAAAACCAACTCACTGGATTATGAAATTCCTAAATCCACATCCCATGAGAAGAATTAATGTAGCTCTTTCCCCATTTCAACAGTGGGAGCTCCTCAGTAGGAGATCCTATTGTACATCACACGCTAGCAAGAGCGTATCTCTCAGTGAGTGCTTTTCTGGAGCGAGCACAGTCCCTGGCACGCAGGAGCTGGGATTTCACACACCCTATTCATCGCCGAGGTACAGAACAAGAGAACCACCATTTTGCTGCAGTCCCACAGCAGGAATAAAATGGTGGCATAGATGAAAACTGCCAGATCAAACACAATCCAGTTGCCTGTCACCACCTGCAGCTCTTCTCCGCCTTACATGTAACGCTGAATTCATAATCAGGTTAATATTTGATTTCTGGGTGCTTAAACAAACAAACAAAAAACCCACCACACACACACACGCACAGGCACAAAGAAAACAAAACAACAAAACACAAAACCCACATCAAAACATAAAAAAAAAATCCCACCCAACCCCAAAACTCACAGCAAAACAAACAAAACTATAACAGATGATTAATGTTGCAGCCACAATGTACCAAGATGCAGACTATCGATGTTAGAATTTACATTTCTGCCACAAAATGGCAAGTCTGCAGCTCTGGTGTTTATTTGCACAAGCAACTGGCTCAGCCAAAGCCACCAAGAACAACTAACTGTACACATGCTTCACATACAAAGGGCTCAATCTTGTCTCTAGTACCTTTGTTACCATGGCTCAGAAAGGCAAAAGTGTTCTTAACTAAATGCTCTTAACTAGCCCCTTCCCCATGTTACCCCAAACTGCTGCTTAAACGCAGACCTTTTGAAAGGCATCCCTGGAGGACAGCAGGTGCTGGGTTTCCAGGGAAGACAGTTAATATAGATCATGCAGGAAAAAGTTTGCATTTTTTCTTTGTGATTTGTGCATTTCTTCTGCTCACAGACACAGTAAACTTACCCTAAAGCCAAGCCCAAGCACTAGAACAAGTCCCAGGTTCCTGGAACTGGGACAGACCCATATTCCACACACTAAACAAGAGACCAGCAACAAAATGAAATTAATTTCTGGCCATGGAGAACCCTGCTTTGTATTTGGCTTTGAGTTTAAATAATAATTTCAATATACTATACACGAAGTGGACAGTTACAAGCAACTTAGTTTTCCAACCAAAATGAAGCAGTGTACATCTAACAGCAGTTCTTCCCAACAGCATAGATTACCTTTAAAATTAAAGCATATATCATCTCTTTAGAGCACAGAGCACACTTAAAATCCTCATATTTATTTCACAGTCAGTGACTGGAATGAAATGTTCCTTGGCTTATGCTTTTTAACTGGTTTGATTTGCATAGGCTGTAGATTTGCTGAATTCTGCTCTTCTAACAACACAATTCAGTAGGGGAACACACTTTCTGATAGATTCCATTGAACAGTTATTTTTTATCTTTTTCTAAATACCCTAATCAAATGTTGCAAAATGAATTACTGAAGGGTTTTTGGGGGGGTTTTTGTTTGCTTTGTTTGCCTGGATTTTGAGGATTTTGTTTTGTTGTTTAAAAAGGCATTTGACTCATTTACAAGAGATCTGTTGGTAGCAGTCAGAGATGTCTTATTCTTTATATCATATATGTTTTTACATCTGATAAACCATTATAACAAAAATCATAATACTCAAAGACTGCAGAAATAGCTCAAGAAAAGACTTACTGAATAGACAGGGAAGAAAAAAAAAAAAAAGAATAATCCCACTATACTTTTCTTACTGGTAATCTCTGACTGGCCAGATGAAGCATCCACCATGCAGGGAGTCACTGTGCTCAGCCCAGTATTTTATTTCAGACCATCAGGTACCACTGATGACCAGTATGTAAATTTTACATCTTTTCAGCTTCCCATCTAGTAGAAATCACTATATAAAATGCTCAGTAAACACAACAGACATCATCCTTTTCCCATTTTAATCAAGAGCAGCCTTTTACTGTGTTTAGTAGAGTCAGAATCAGGCTTTAGAGAAGCTCCTTAGATGTCCCAGAAACAGGCAGAGTAAAACCTTCCCCCTTTCCCCCAACCCCCCCTACATGCCCAGCCCCAACACCATCAGAAGGAGCAAAGAATGGGAATTTCCATTGCCAGCGCTGTCACTTTTAGGGTAAAGATGAGCTTCCTTAAACACAAGCTTAAAGCTTAAAGCCAGGGGAAAAAGTTCAAGTTGGATCATTTCACAGCATTATCTCTGCTGGAGAAGGTACAATGTGAGCTGACGGGGACTTTTCACAGGTGAGAATTAGGAGCTGTGCTTTTTCAATGCTTGATCTCACAGACTACAAAAGCCCAGCCTTGCGAAAGGGCAGGCGTTGCCACCGTATAATAGTCCAAGTTTAGCCTAAAACATAAATGATGCCTAGACAGTGTTAAATAGGGAAGCTGGTTCTGATGTATTGTGTCCCTGCTTTTCACTTTTTCCCGAAATACAGCAGAAATACCAAATAAAACAGCAGATTTCACAGCTCATACCTGCACAGAAGACTGGCTTGCAGCTATCTACCACAATTTTTAAGAATGGGGGTAAAATTTGACTGTAAAGTGTGAAACAATTTAAAGACACTAATAGAATTTTGTCGTGATTATTAATTAATGTTAAGGAAAAAAACCCTCAGTAGAGGTGATCAGCTACATGATGCCAGCATGGACAAGTAACTGTACCTTAAGCAGCAGCAGATGCTGCTGAGATCTGCATCCAGCTGAAAAGCCATCAGGAGTTTCCCCAAACCAGGCTTGACACAGTCAGGATATCCACACTAGCAGAAGATCCCTCATTTCCCTTTCCCTCTATGTGCTAGGGTCTTTTGGCTCCCCATAATTTTTGCTATATTTCTTTTACATAATTTCTGTAACACCCCTAAATGAGCCTGCCAGACTCTCAGCATTAACTCTTAACTCAGCTTCTTGACTCATCTTGCCTTAAGGCATTTAGGGGGAAAATAAAAGAATCAGACAAAAAGAAATCCTGGCAGCAAGCAAGCCTTCTGCAGAAAATATCACACAGCTAGGCTCTTGTCCCACCCAAACTCCTTACTTCTCACTCCAGAGATCCACACAATGCTTTGGGCAGCAAGAGCTGAGAGAGGCAAAGGGGAAGGCAGGAGGCACAGCAGTCACCCAGGAGCAGGAAAGGTTATTCCATTCTGTAGGCCCCAGGGTTTACTCTTATTTTACTATTTGTTTTGGTCTAGAACTTCCACATGCATCTGCCTGTGAAGTACTGGGAGAAAGACATGCTTTGAGGAGAGGCTTGAAGAAGAAGACAACACTGGAAAACCACAGAGGGTGCCCCAGGAGGAGATTATCAGTCTTTAGACATCACCAGAGGTGAAAACAACTCCTCATCCTGAACTTCTGGTTCCAATCACCATGATGTAAGAAAAAAGATGCTGTTGTGTTAACACTTTGCACAATAAGGTATTAGAAATAATAATTCGTTAAATGGTTATTTTGCTTAATAGAGGCCAAAGTATTATTCTGCTAGAAGAAGGGATGATTAAAGTTCTCCCATCTATAGAGCAGCTCCAGAAAACACTCATCACTGAGCAGCTGGACATTTACACTACACCCTGGGAGAGAGATTTGATGGGGAAAAATCAGTAGCAAAACTCGGTGTCAAAAAAACCCACCAACCAACCTCTGATTTCAAAGGCAGAAGGATTAATCCCTAAGTTATTAAATTAATGGGAACCATGAGGGAAAATATTGAATGTCTCCTCTTCGGCTTGCTGTGTTTTTCTGAGAAGGCTGCAAAAGGAAATTTGTTGGGGGAAACAGTCGATGCTGCTCCTGGAGGCGGCCATCTGGGATGCTGAGATTAGTATTTTAGATTTCTATTATCTGAAACTCCACTGGCAGACTCTGTAAAAAGGAGTTTATAAATTCTGTAGTGGGGTTTAAGTAAAACTATTTTATCTAGGGACTAAGAAATATGTGTAATTACCGTAGGTGGATAATGCTTTTTCATTGCCATTCAACAAAATTAGTTTACCAGATATTATTCCTAAGAGGTATAATTAAAATCAACATAAAATCCAGAACAGAGCGAAAATAAAACATTAGGAGATAATGTCTTTAAAATTACTAGACCAAACAGTCCTCTGCACTGCGGTACAAGCGTAATCACTCTCTGGCTAGTAGTGTTTGTTTTCCCTGTGCAGAGATGCTTTGAACTCCCAGGCTTCTCAGGCGAGCTGTTACTTTGCAGCCCATTGTAAGCAGCAGTTATTTAATAACACTCTGCATTAAATTCCTTCTCTAGAAAGCAAATGAGAGAACTTTATTGACTGCAGGGTCTGGACTCAGTGTTTGGTCTCTGCATTATTTCCTAAGCTCTCATCAAAAGCAGACTGGAAAGCTTTGTGGTTTTTTGGACAGGTTCAGATGTGGACTCGTGTACCTGTCATTAACTCCTGCCCTGGCAAAATGTCCAGGGATGTAAATGGGACTTGTGCCAGGGGGAAAAAAAAATCAAACGTTGAATCCCACGTTGAATATCAGGGGAGGCATTTTAGAGCCAGGTATTTGCACCAGATGTTTAATCCTGTTTTCTGCTCATGCAGAAGACATAACCTGATGTTAGATGCCACCTCTCATTATGAATGTCTGGCCATCCTTGTTAATGAAAGACTTTGTTTTCTTTTTGCAAATGTTATTAAGCAAAGAACAAACTGATTGTCTAAATTGATTAAGTAGATTCATTCCAGTGAAAAATTTATTATGTGCCTATTTCATTTCATCAAATCAGTTCAGAGGAAAAAGGCTCCATGAATTAAACTAATCACAAATATATATTTTAAAAGCCAGCCATTACTGGCAGGATACAGTTAGTGCAGTCAATCACTAGGACAATAACTGAATTTTAAAGCAGCATCTTGCATTGCTTCTCAGAAGCTGCTTTGCCTTTTCTTTCAGCAAATTGGTGCTTGGGTGGCCAAATTCTGCCCCTATTTAGTCCCATACATTCTCATTAGACTTCCATGGGTGCCCAGGAGTCATTCTTGGGGGAAAAACACCCATAATATTCAACTAGAATTTCCTACAAAATAGCAATCATCCATTAATTATCTAACTCTGATGGATTACTAAGAATTTCTAAGTGACTCACTACATGCTCTTGAAAAACACACATTTAAAAAAATAAAATATCATTCATTTATTAAACTGAACACACACATTCACTAGGGTTATTCATATCACAAGAGAAGGGTCCTGTATAATCTTTTGCAGGACACAGATGGAAAAAGCCCAGAATGCTAATATTTAATTCACTTAAAAAAAAAGATCAGCCATCACATTTATATTTTTCCAGTAAATTATAGACAGGGTTTGGGCTTTTTGTGAATGAATATAGGTACACAGACATAGATGTATTTTATGCATTTTTTTTCCTACAAAGTTAACTTCAAAACCATTATTTAAGAAGATTTTTTTTGTTATTGTCTAGATCTTTGTGAATATGTTGGTCACTGATGGCTTGCTAAAATCACCCAGGTTTTACTTAACAGTTGATCTAATAAAAATAATTCTCCAACATTTTCTTCTTTTTATCCTTTAAGCCCAGAGGTGCAGCAGCACCACTGCCAGGATCCCCTCTTAGTGTGGCTATAAATCCCATATTATCAACAAGGGCTAAACAAAGACATGATGAATACTTGGTGCATGGTACAGCCCAGAAATACCTCTATGGCATTTCCATCTCAGTCTCAGGTCAACAACTCAGAATAATATTTTCCTACCAAATGCTTACATTCAATTCCACAGCTCTTTGGTGATGCCAATTTCAAGTAACTCTAAGTTGGCCTGTCTTGTGCTGAACTTTCTGAGAGCAATTTGGCTGGCACTCATGGTTCAACACACAGGCACATGTACATGAAAAAACACTTCCTAATTACAGCTCATTGTTCTCCCGTTCCCTTTCCAGTAGTTTTTTTTTGTCTAAAATCAAGGGGAAATTTTGCTTCTGCCTGTTGTGCTCACTGAGGGATAAATTCATGGGATGGATGCTTGGCAGCACAAACGATGCCTGGGCACCCACGCTCACCATCAGGTAGATTTGGGGATATTAAACAAGAAAAGATTTTCTAACAGTGTGGTGTGCAAGCAAAGGCTATAAACACTGTGGCATGAGCAGCAATTGGCACAGGCAGTAACAGCAAAGCTCAAAAAGCTTGCAGCTAAGACACTGAAAGAAACCTCCTGTACAGAACATTACAAAACCAGCTCAGTGCTTTGAAAGACGAAGTAATGACAACGCTGAGCAGGGGAGGTCCCACATCCCTGCCTCACCAGGGTAGAGGACAGCAGCAGCATGTCACTAGTGTGCTGGGTGCTGCCAGCCCTGGGGAGGCTTCACCTGGAGCCCCCAGGCCACCTCTCTGTCTCCCCTTGCCAGGCATTAGCCACCACCTCTCCACTGAGCATAGCTGCAAAAAGCAGCAAAGAGCTGAAGCTCCTCAGGTGAGGCTGTAACTCATCAGGATTCACTGTGGGGCTCCCTACCAAGGCACAGAGATGGTTGGGGTGATACCTGCCCCAGAAGCACTCAGTGGCACCCCAGGAGCTGCCCACACTGAGGAGCACAGGACCCTGCCAGCATTGCAATAGAGACATTCATGAGCCTGTTCTCTGGATAAGCACGTTTTGATTAGGAACTTTGAAAAGAAAACAAACAATGACAGTTGAGAAAAAAACCCCAAACACTCCCAATAACAGAAGTTTCCTTCAAAACCCTTGTCTGCTACATCATGCTAAACACCTGCAGTATATATTTATACTGTCAAGTGTTTTCCTGATCTTGTACTGAACTGGAGTCTATAATGTCTGCTTAATGGTACCTTGTATGCTGCCATACCCTTGCTGTGCCAACTGACTAATGCTGGAGAGCAGTAAAAGATGCACCCTGGAAGGCACCCATAGCCTGGCCAGGATGCCACCAGTTGAGCATTTCCACACCAGCCACCAAGGCTCCTGCTGGCTCCACAGCACAATGCACCTTCCCAGAGCATCTCATGGCAGATACTGGGGAACACCCTGTCTCATCATCCCTTTATTATACCTCCTTTACTTTGAATTTCCAGGGGTTCAAAGGATCTAGATAAAATCAGACCCTGGTCCAATTTTTCTTCTTAATGTCTTATTTTTCTTTGTTTCAAGCTTTTTAAGCTGTTCACACAATGTTGCACAAACTGACCCGTGGTTTCAAGGGCAGTACCAGTTAATCCTGGGATCAACAGAGCTAATGAAACCCAATGTCTAAAATTCATGGGTTCAGAGTTAGCAAAGCAAGGGGACTGGGAGAGACAAGCAGCTCAGAAGTAAAGGCCTCATCTCCTTCTAAACCAGAATAAAATGTTCCATGGCAAGAGACAAGAAATGGCCTAAAGACCTCCATACTTAACGGATTGTTAGTTTTTTCAAATAAACTGGAGGGGATGGCAAAGTGAGAGGCAAATTCCTACAGCAAATACTGAAACAGAGACAGCAGCAGCCACAGACCTGCCTCAGGCTTCACAGAACCCTGTCAGGGTAGTGTCCCTCAACACACTGGTTCCATCAGACCTGCTCCAAGAAGGGTGACATGATGGGAGGTTTCAGTCAAAGGCTGGAGCCTACTGCTCTCACCGTTGAAAGAGCTGTTGCCAGGACGTGCTGATGGCCATATTCTAAGCAGTTCACTGTGCTCCATCACTTCAAATCCCAGTCTGGTATCAGTGAAGGAAAAGTAGATATATTTTTGGGAATGTTTAGGCAATTCTTTTACCAGCCACCCAGTGATATTTGTGCTCAACTACTTAACTGCTCAGAGTGAAAAATACTTTATCAGGTCTTTTCATTTAAAAACCTGTGTGTTTGCCATTCTGATTCCTATTAGCAACCCAAGGAACAGTAAACACTTTTCAGACCACATTTTCCAGCTAATCCAGCCTCCCCTTCCTTGTGGCTCTAAGGACCAGGGTGCTTTCCTGGAAAGCAGTAAGGATGGAGCCAACAGCACCCAGCCTTGCAGGGGGCTGTGCAGAGGCACAGGGCAGAGATGCCAGGTAAGAGCTCTGCCAGCTCACCTCGTGCTGGCTGACAAAGCCTGCTGCTGGCTGGCAAGTAACACAAATTGCAACTGACAGCGAAATGTGACAAATTCATTATTAATGGCACAACTATTTTTTTTTAATACGTAGAAGGCTGTACCAGATTAATAAAACCAGGCTTTTTTATTCTTATCTGACAGCACTGATGGTGTGTGATCTCCAGAAAAGCGAGTGCTGCCGATACCATCTCTGGGCGGATGAGGTGGATTGGGCAGGGACACGATTTCTCTCCAGGACATTGCAACTCCTGCACGCTCCAGAAGGTCACACAGCCTGACTTTGTGGCAGGGTGAAGCACTCTCACTAAAGGTCAGTGTGCTGTGGAAACCTGCACACAGCTCCTCCTCGGGGGGCTGCAAACCTCTTGGTGTTCATTAGCATCTGCCTTGCTTTATCTCAGCCTATAGTGGATTTTAAGGGAGCCTGTGTAATTTTTTATAAATAAAGAGCAACCCGTGGAGTGGATCAGGGAGGGACTTGCTCATCCCAGCTGACCCAGCTGCAAATCAAAGCTGCAGCAGCACACAGGTGGATTTCTGTCTTTCTTTCTCCACCTACTTGTCCATACAACAGCACAGCCACACATGCTCTCAAGTAATGTCTATCTCAGTCTATATATGTATGCATACATTTTTATACATATATATATTTCCTTTCATTTTTATTCCAGGTGTACAAATGACACCAATCAGCATGTAATATAAATACTTAATTTAACATCTCATTAGTATTTATTTCTTCTACCTCTGCTATTTTATTTTGTTTTTCTTCCACTTGTTCTCTTCAGAGGAAAGGAAACGGTGTCAGGGAAAAAAAATATTTCAAACGAGTCTTGAAAAGGTTGAGTAATTAGGCAAAATGCTTTTACTCACTTTTATTCTTGGCCCCTTTAAATCTAAATGCAGTTGCAGTGCATGGGCTACTTACAAATAAGACTACACAGTTTAAGAGGAAATATGAGGTCACAAGAAAACACCACTTTAATTTCTACATTTTCCTTTTAGAAGAGACACCAGTTTCTTTCTTTAGAAATAATTCTTCTCATAACTGGCTGCTTTTTTTCAGCCTCCTTATCATTTTCTGTAACTCTTCCATATTTACCAGGGGCAGGTTACATCACCCCTTGCTGTTTCCCTCGCAGCCAGCACTACTAAAGGTCTCAGTGTGGCTGACACGTAGCATCCCCACAGCATCCCAGCAGTCCCAGGTCTTGGAGGATGAGGCAGGTTTCTGCCAACATCAGTACAGACGCACGGCCGCAGCCTGGAGCTCCCCAGGACAAAACCAGGGCAGGGAATGTAGCATGATCTCTAGGAATGAAAATGCTGCTGTGCAGACTGGAGCCCTGCTCCCCATCCCTGCTCCAAGAGGGGGAAGCCACCCGTACAGCAGGATAGCTGCGGGGTGCGCCCAGCTGAGCGTGGCAGCTCCCGAGAGCAATCAGCAGCTTCCCAGGAGGGAGAGAAGCAACAAAGCATGTGGCATGCTGTCACCGAAGGGAAAAGGGGCGAGGATGCCTCCTGTGAGAACTGCTGTTAGAGGGATTTGGGGAGAAGAACCCAGCAAAGCCTCTGCCGTGCAGAGAAGGACAAAGCACGGGGTGGGAATGAGCCACCCGTGCATGTTGGCATCTGCTGCCTCCCCAGTGCCTGATCCCCAGACAGAGGGGAGAGCTCCTGCCCCAGGGAACCCAAGGACAAGCCCACTGCACACCTCATGGGGACACACTTGGAGGCAGGAAAGGTTGATTCCTGGAGTTTGTTGTGGGCTGCCAGCTCCTGATGTACAATAAACAGCATATTCCACATACTCAGAGGAAAAGCTCTGACAGGAAACTATTTCCCTGAATGGTTTGAGTTGAACGTAACACGGAATAAGACAGGGATGAACATAACACAAAATAAGACTTCAGACAGGGATGAACTGCACAAGCTGGAGAATCTTAGGAGCAAGGGACACTTACATTCCCATGAAGGCGCAAGTCCTTTCCCCTGGCTGCTGCCACATGGGTGCCAGCACCTCTGGGAAGCTCTAACGTGGCTCAAAGCAGCCTGGAAGACCTTACTGAAGTTCCAGTTTGCCTTGCCATCACTCTTTCCATGCTAACCAGGGAGTGCAGTGCACTGGTTGCTGCAGCTGTCCCCTCCGGGCCACGGCAGTCATGGCCAAGATGCTGTATCCAGCAAGAGGGGATCCACAAACACATCCCAGGAGTGGGCATCATCCACTCTGCACAACAGGAGAGTTGGGATAGAGAAGCCTCCTTGGTCCTCAGCAGCTGAATTAAAAGCCAGGGAGTGATGGCAGTGGCATTGGGATCCTTTGAGTCGGTGGCAGTCGGCTGCTATTAGCACACAAAAGCAATGCTGAGCAGCTTGAGTAGGACAAAAGGGGTGTGGGGCAGGCAGACAAGAGAGACAGAGGGTGGAGCGAGACAAGAATGGGAGAGGAGCTGCACAGACAAGAAGGAGGGGAGGGAGACATGAACACACACAAAAATCAGAGAAAGAGAAAGACAAGGGGATAACAAGGGGGGAAGAGACCACATGGGGAAGGGCGTTCCTCACCTGGCCTGCTCCCCCTCTGTGCCCTGCAATGCTTCTCTCACTCTTTGCTTTCCCCGTGCAAGGACACCAGAGCAAAGCATCAGGCCTTTGGGTTGACTTTCCCTGAATCAGAGAGGATTTTCCCACTCACCCAAGTTTGGCAGCACTACCAGTGAGTCTGTGATCAGCAGATCTGCAAAGAGACCTAGAGTAACTGGGTGTATTTCTCATCACCAGCTGTATTCCTTCTTGCTGTTCCCTAAAATGCACCTTGGTTGGTGCCACAGCCACCAGCACCCACCTGCAAAACCAAGAGCTGGTCCTAGCTTATGAACAGTTACAGATCAGACAGAGCAAACAAGCCAAATCTACTTCTCTTGAGCCCAGGGAACACAAAATGCCATTCTCACTCAGCATCATCCCCCTGAACCTCCAGCATCCCAAAGCAGC
>VYZU01060878.1:0-37300 GCA_013401355.1 Ceyx cyanopectus
TATATATATACACATACACACACTGGCCCTACATCTTGCTGAGGTCCTTTAGATATCCCTCTGGCCCATCTGGAATGGGAGAATCCTACACTTATTGTCTGTAAATGAAGAAGAAAAGATGAGGGTCTAAGGGATTGTAAAGAGTTAAGAGGAAGGGAGGAGAAATAAGGAAGTAGTGGTTGAAGCAATCTGCTTTTAAGCATACAAAAAGTGAAAAAAAGACTTGATAACATTTTAAACAGAGTGTATAAACAACACAGAAGAGCCTCAAATGAGGCCTTTGGTGGTTTTTTGTTTGGTTTTTTTTGGTTGGTTTTTTTTTTTTCTGGGTGCCAGGTGCCTTCAGAACTAATGGAAACTCAAATGTGAACTTCAGAGATGGAAACTCTGCACTTTTAGCCAAGTTTCTCACCCATCCAGACTGAAACGTGAACTGGAGGGACCATTTCTAACAGTGAGAAGAGTGATTGTTTTCCAAACTGTTCCAGTGTAGGGTAGCACCATTATTTTCTATCCAGTTATTTTATTTAAGATCTGTTCTATCAAAATTACATCAAACTAAGTGCAATAAACTACTTTACCTTGGGGTTTACCAGTCAGGCCGACTGGACTGTCAGTGTCAAGAAGACAAATGCAAACTCATTTGCACTTATATACAGTAGAATTCTGATCTAAGAATGCTATGCTGGCTTTTTAAAAATCATACTATATTTGGCTGTCTCTCCACTGGGGAAATGCTCTCGTCAGTTGTCACCATTGGCAGTAGTGATTCAGCAGCAATGCAATCTTTACAGATCTGACACAGAAAGAAAGTTCTAATGCTAAAGCCACCGTGTCTTGCACATCTGTGCTCCAAAAAGTGCTGTCATCTGCAGCTGTCTGTAAGTAGGGCATTGCCAAAACCCATGGCACTGTGTTTCACAGGGGTGAGTGGCCATAGGAAAGGGCTGAGATTAGGGACGGTTTAGGATTAATTTATTTAATAAATTAAATATACGAGAATAAAATTAATATTAAATTAATTGATAACATTGAAAATCTTTCAAATTGATCTTCAGAGATATTTAGAAGTAGTTTAATTGCTGCAAGCTTGACTTTCTGGTTCTCTATAATCCCATTTAAGCCTTGCGTATGAAGCAATGACAGCATGTAGCAGTCTGTAAGATTTTTCATTTACCAGCATCACTGCAACTCATCTAACTTCACTGCTTTTGATGGCTACACATCAAGAGAACTAAGCTTCAGCTCAGAGCTCAGAAAAGGAAACAAGCACCCACAAGAAGTCCCTACAGCACATTTCCCCTCCGAAGAGAGCACTGAGGCATTAATGTTGACATAGAAAGCACAGACTGGGTCTGTTTCAGGGGAGTCTTGGGTATTTTTCTTCTTCCCAGAAGAAAAGTAGAAGGGCACAGTGGCACTGGGCTGCAGAAATGGGAGGTGAGGGGCACCTCTATGGCCCACCATGGAGACAATATGCATGGAGATGCTGGGTCAGGCAATGCTTTCTATGAGCCAGCCTATAAATACTGTCCACAGAAACAGCACAGGCAAAAATGTCAGTCTGCACTCTATGGTAATCTACCACAAATCACAGAACCATAGGAAGAAAATAGATTGGTGTTTTCTGGTGTCCACAGAGCCACCAGAGAGCTTGTTTCTCCTTTTGGGAGAATGCTAGCATCAGTCTCATGGTGACTGCTCAAAATGCCTTTCACCCAAAAGATCAAAGCAATCAAATCACCATTCAGAATAAATGGCATAGGATTTCATGGATTCCAGATATTTTCTTTGAGAAGCATGTACAAATTTGAAAGGCTGAAGGATCTGAGGCTGTTTAGAGAAGGCTGAGGGGAAACCTTGAAAAGAGAAGGCTGAGGGGAAACCTTATTGCTCTCTACAACTACCTGAAGGGAAGTTGTAGTGAGGCAAGAGTTGGTCTGTTCTCCCCAGTGACAAGCAATAGAACTAGAGGAAATGGCCTGAGGTTGAACCAAGGGAGGTTCAGGCTGGATATCAGAAGGAATTTCTTTACTGAAAGGGTTGTGAGGCATTGGAATGGGCTGCCCAGGGAGGTGGTGGAGTCCCCATCCCTGGAAGTGTTTAAGAGCCAGGTAGGTGTTGATCTTAGGGACAAAGTGGTTTTGATAGGGTTGGGAATAAGGTTGGACTTGATGATCCTGAAGGTCTCTTCCAGACTATTCTATGACTCTGTGAAATTAAGGTCATGAATAAGGGCTGGTAAAGAGCTGTATGCGTTGTGCACAGCAGTATCCAGTCCAGCTGAAGGGCTTGATCTTACTTCTGCTTAACTCAGTCTCACATTCTTGTATTATCAGCCAACTTCTGGGAGCTGCAATCAAGGATAAGCTGCAAACGTTTTGACTTTGCATTTCCAATGACCACAAAAACTCTGATAAGTGCACTGATTATTTAAGCAGTATGGAAATGACAACATCACTGGCTTTGTAGATACATTACATTACATTTGTAGGCACGTTACCCCATCAGAAGGTTTTAGACTCTTTTCTCCTCATTGTTCAATGAGTGACACTATGCCCTGCACACAGTGCACAGTCCAAACTCCTGTCCTTAATGGCAAATAATTTATTTGTGGGCATTTCCGTGGCACTCCGTTTTGTGGCATCCAAGTCCTTCAAAAAGACCTGCAAATTTCTTCTTTGCAGCCTTTCTCTAATATGGAGATTATTTAATTCCATATTGCAGACAGGAAAGAGAGGGATGAAGACACTGAGTTGCCTAGGACCTAATTTCTAAGAACATTTGACATTATATAAAAATTTACTGTTTCAAACAACACTTATATTGACTATATCTGGATTTGTGAGTACTCAGTGCTTCTTCATGTCAGACCCAGGTATCTTTTAATTAGGAACTTAGGAAAAATTAGGAACTTAGAGTTGGTGCCTGGTTCTGAAAGCTGAACCCCTTGAATCTGAAGCATGATTTCAGGCTCTGTAAGGTGAGCATCACATGGGTGGAAGGATTAAGGAACCAGTGAAGACTCAGAATGGGATCTAAAATAGCAAAATGGTGAGTAACAGGATGAAGTCAGCACTCTTCACAAGCCACACACTTAGGTCAGCTGGAGGAGACTAAGGATGAGACTCAGAAATGTGAAAGCTTGGGGAAAAAAATATCTTAGTGAGTCTTATGGAGCATCTTCTCTCTTACAGGAAAACTGCTGGGAGAGCTGAGCCCTGAACCTATTTGTGAAGGTTCCATTTATGAAAATGACTTAGTATCTGAGCAGGATGTTGTTTAAACGTCAGAGCTGCTGGATATTTTCTGCCTGGACCACTAGAGGGTGCAGACAACCCTCATTTGCCTTGAAGATTTCTTTTTAGATGAACGAGACCTGGATATTTCAGGTTTTTCTCCAGACCATTTGAAGAAAAGAGCTGAAAAAGTCATGCCTTGCTGTCTTATGCAAACCCACTTACATCATCTATAGCATGCAACCCCAAGTCAGTCTTTCTTCTGTTAACCACTGTCCAGACACTGCCCTCTGTCCTTATCTACCTCAATTTGATATTGCCAGTTTTCCTCTTTTTTTTTTTTTATTTATTCCCTCACAATTTCTGTTCCTGCTTCTTCACAGCTTCCTTCCCTACCTCTCATCACCCCCTGCACTCCAGGAGGATTTCCCTTTGATCCCTACACTGCTTGACTGCCACAAGGTGAAGTAACCAAAGGATGAAAGGCTTTTCTCCCAGCTCCAGCTGCTCAACCATTGTAGCCCAGAAGTGGGGTCGACTTAGTGAGAACAGGATTTCAACTGGGCATGAGTCTCAAAGACTGACCGTATTTTCAAGAAGCTGTGAGGGGGAAAGAAAGAAAAAGTTTTTACAAGAAGATTCCTTTGTTTGTGCTTATTTTGTCCCCTAATCAAAGCAGAGGCTTTTGTTCCTGAATATTCCCTTATTGCCTCACCCAGCTCAACTCTGCGTGTAACATCCTGCCAAAGAAAATGTGAAACTTTTCATCTTAAATGGTGATCAGACTCACAGGCAGCTCCCTAAGGAATCTGTCTCGCCGTGGTTGCTGCTGATGCTTCCGTGCCACAGCAGATCAGATTTCCTCTATGAGTAAGAGAAAAGACGAAAGGAGAAATCTTTTAAGAATCAGCTGTTACCAAAAATAATTTTTATTTAAAAGAAGCACATCTAAAGATAATGCTGAACAGTGCCAAGTACCGATAACGCTGTCGTAGGCTTAAAACAGAGTGCACTGGCTGTGAAATGCACCTCTGCAGGACTAGTAATGATGCACAATATCCACATCTGAAGATGAAGATGAAAGAGCACGTGCTCTTTGGTGACCTGATATTTTCCCTTCCCATTTTTTGAATCAGGTGCAGTGTGTCTGGTAACAAATAACCCTGACTGACCTCACCGGTGCATCATTAATGTTGTTATTTCAAGACCGAGTCAATGATTGGGGGAGCAACAATAAGAAAAGGGAATGTTATTTTCAGCTGCTGAGTCCAAATTCTTCATGAAGTAGTGTGAAAATGTCACAAAAAAAAAAAAAAATGCAGCTGATGAACCAGCTTCTAGGTGCCTTAGGCCAGCCTGAACTTCTCTTGGGCCTTCTTTGGCCTGTGCACAAAAAGGATCTCCCTGTTATGGTATCAATGAGAAAAAATCCAGCATTGAAAGAACATGTTGCTTGAAGCATGGACAGATTTCTCTCTTTTTCTGTCAGAGTATATAGCTTTGGTACTTGGCTTTATGAAATGCTCAGCAGCACTTTAAAAACAAGACTGCTGATAGAAGATTTCAGTAAGGATGGAGGCTTCTGATCAAACAAACATTACAAAATGCAAGGGATGTAGAAAATAAACCCTGTGGGATATTTGTTATAGATTAGCACCTAAATTTACAGGGAGGGGGGAAGTATCATATATTGATTATATTGTTGTTTTTAAAAATATTTCTATTTTAAAATAACAACCCTATGTCACAGGCCTTGAGTCCCCATTGAGTTTCCTGCATATAACTAGTAAAGCCAAGAGGAACAACAACTTAACCTTCCCATTCAGAACTGGAAGTAAGAGTAAACAAGTCCAGACAACATTCCTGAAGACATTTTGTTATAAAATGAGCTCATTTCATTGAGGAATTTTTGAGGCAGTAAAGGGCCAAACACTCCCTTTTCTATAAAGTTATTTTTCAGAGGATAAGTCAATTTCCACGCTCATTTTTATGCTGTGAAAACACAAGAATGGTGTCAATAAATATGGTTCATACAAAAAACATCCTCTGGCCATTTGGAGGCTTTGCAAACATTAGTTGTCAGAGGTTCAAACCCCCCAGACTTCAGCTTCAAAACAACTTTTGTTCTGGAAACTATGCAAATGTGAAGTTATTAGGTGGCAATACGTGTGCAAACGAGCAACACATCTTTTAAACGCCCTGAGAAATATTCTTAGGGTATTCTCATTTTTGAGCAGGACAGAAGTCCACCACACACTGACTTCTTGAGGCTGCATTGTGGGTTGCTGGGTTTCTCCTCTCTAGCCACTTGACCAGAATATTGCAGTTACTAGGGGACACCACAATGACCATACAAGTAATGGTTTCTTCAGCATTTGTCATTTTTTCCAACCTATTATGTTGCTACATATAATGTGCTCCTCCCTCTGACAGAGAGTTGAGGAGTACACCTTTTCCAGCACCAAAGACACTCCTGCTGAAGGAGAAAACAGAAAACAAACATTTTGAATCACCTAAGGTGGCTTTTTCTGCACTTAGAGTCATCGGTGAGAGAAAAATTAGCAATTAGCAAGTAAGCAATTAATTGCAAAATAGCAAGTAAGGTGAAGATGATTTAAGAATGAAGTCCAAACATTGCTGGGACTGACATGTCTGAATCAAATGAATGCTTTTGAAAACCCTAGCTAGCTTCTCCCCATCACTGTGTATAAAACCCAGCAAGTGTTTATACCAATCACTGAGCACAGTCAAGGATCCAATGTCCAAACATTAAAACTGATTTACAAACACTGACTTAAAAAACCCCAAATGCCAAACCCCTGCATCTCCAGCATGTAACTTCACCCTCGCAGGACATACAATTTCACATTCTACAGGGCACATGATTACAATAACTGCCCCACAGAAGGCTATTTTATACTTGGTTTTGAACTATTAAAATAGTCCCTTTCCCTGTCTGTTAAGAGCCAAGAAGCACAGTGTGCAAGAGTGCACTGTGTAGTGAGACTTCCTTCTGGTGCCCGTCTGTCTGAGTTCAGTTTTTTATGCATCAAAACACCCCAGTGACATTCTGTCAGTTTATTATACGGTTCCACAGCTACTTTTGTGTGTCTATTTGCTGCAGCCCTCAGGAGCAGTCTCAGGACGACTAAATGACATGACACTGCAATATTTGATAGATATCAGATACGGATTTACGAAGAAAACTGGTACAAAATTACCTATTGGCTTTTTTTTTTCCTCTGTAAATATGTAGAAGCTTATTCTTCCTCCTTTTAAAAATACCACTGAAGACACCTTGATTTTTCTCCTCTCCTTACTAAAGCAAAAAGTACACCTGAGAACCCCTTATTTTAACAGGGGGTTCTGCAGTCAATTCACCTTCAAATCACCAGTAAGAGGTTTTTTTCTCTTTTTCTGCTGTAAAAATTCTGATTCCTGACTCTGACACAGAACTTCTTCATTACCATTGCTCAATTATTAACACATATGGTTCTTTCTTTACAGCTCACAGTCATCTGGCACAAAGAAACACATGCACTTCTTGGATTGCAGTGAACTCTGCTCTCCCTTTGGATGTAAATAAAAGAAGGGAGGACAAATCAGTCTTGGCTCAATCTGACTCCAGTTTTGAATAAAGAAGTGAAAAGCTGTACTCCTTACCTGGTCTGGGATGTACAGTGCACCTTGAAAGCCTCTTAAATGACAGAGAAGCATTAGAAATAGTTGAAAGTTTATGCTCATCCAACCACAGGGCTCAGGAAATGACCGTGTTTTTTTGCAACGATTAACCTCTTCCTCACTTGTAATGCCTTCTCTTTTTCTAGTACAGTCAATTACCCTTCTTTCTGCTGCAGCTTGGTAACTAATGGCATGCCCTACAGATGATTTCTGTTTCACACTAAGAACATGCAGGTGGCCAGAGGAGATGACTTCGAGCACCTCCATGGAAGAGAGAATTTGCAGTGTCTTCTGAATAACTGTGAGCAAGCACCTTCTACTGTTAGAGGGAAGTTTCTGTGATGGAGTGTAGAAATGACTAATGGCTTGAGTGCCCAGCTCTCTTTTTTCAGAAGAGGCTTAGTGTGATATTCTCAGCATGATTCCAGTGTTGCAGTGCCCAACATAGCAAGAAAAAAATTGATAAATATAGGGTATTTAAAGGAGCAACGTCCAGAGCAACAGTCTGGACAGGAATTTGATTTATTTTTCTATGAGTTAGGAAACAAGCCCTGGACAAATGTGCATAGGTGTCTTTTCCACAGCCTTGAAGTCTCTTTGCCTAGGCATGTCTGTGTTTTATTTTAAAATATATAGATGAGGGAGGTAAGTGTCACTCCATGCATTTGGGTAGAAAAAGGAAAACATGCACTTTTATAAAACAGTTTCCTATCTGGAGCACCCAGCTATGATGTTTTGGGTTTACTCTTCTCTTCGAGAAGAATTAAACCTGTATTTTGGGAATCAAACATGTCCACAGTCTACACAGGCTAGAAGAGAAACTGGTAGATGTGGCACTTGAGGCTGTGGGCTGGTGGGTAGAGAGATGTCAGGATGAAGGTTGGACTTGATGATCCTGGAGGTCCTTTCCAACCATAATGGTTCTATCTGTGATTCTTTCACTGACTTCCTAGGGATTATTTCCAGTAATAACAACTCCCAAGGCGTGCTCCTGAGGAATGTGATCTGCACCTCATGCTCTTTCACAGTCTACCACCAAAATAATGGGGATGCTCAGTGTAAGGAAGTGTTTAATTGCTCTTTTTGAATGGAGACCAAAAGATTCAGGTGATTCCTCAAGCTAAGACTACTTATTTTATAGCTTCATATGAAGAAACATGGGATATAAACATATGGTATATAAAATACTGTTGCAGGACAGTGGCTCAAGTTCTTCTTGCCTTGACTCTTCTCACTTTCACATACAAAAACTGAATCAACTGTCAGTCTTTGTCAGCTGCTGGACTTGCTTCTCACCATGAGCCTACAGGTAAACAGGAAGGAGTTTCAGTCTCACAACCTCACAGCATGCAAAATATATTGAATTACATCTCCTTAAAACTAGTGAGATTTGGGTTATTTCCTAGGTTTATAACATCAATCCTCTTTCAGGTCAAATAAAGCAGGTGAGAAATACGGGGGGGGTTTCCACTTTTTGATCCTTAAGGCTACAGATACTTAAATTTTTGCAACTTTACTGCCATTTTGAAGGAACTTTATCCTCTAAAACTGGTAAAAGGATTTTTCAGAACAAAGAAATCAAAGGTAAATACCTTTGGCAAAAAAAAGGTATGAAATTTGACAGTCCTGGAGTGATATAATGATTATGGTCAGTAATTAATGCTGCTGTACAATATACTATAGTTTAATATATACCATAATATAATGACAATAAAGCTACTTAATAATGATATTTAAATTGTTGTTGTTATTATTATTGCTATTGTTATTACTGCTCCTCAGTGTATCTCCAGTTCAGAGATCTTCCCCTAGGGTGAGTCTGCACAAACCTTGAGGGCAACCTGAATGTGGCTTTGACTCCTGGTGCCTGGAAGAAGCAGATGCAAATGGGGATCTTATTTGCAGGAGGTCCTGAGGTCTTCCCAGCCTCAGAACATGCCAACACCTTGCATAAAAGCAAAGGAAAATGAAAATGGTCTTGGGGGGCTGCACTAAGGCTAAATGTGGTTATTTATTTTAAAAATTCTGGAGGAAAAAAAAGAGGGAGAGTGATGACAGATGGCAGAGGGGAGAGAATATAATGTGCAGGGGGCAAAGGAGAAGTAGGGGAGCATAGAAAAGGGGAAAGAGCCCTTAGGTAGGAGTAAGTGGGGGGCACAGCCTGCAAATCAGGAATAACCAGGCTCATCAGATGCACTGTGGCATGCATCAAAGTGCAAGAAAAGATGAAGAATTTGTCTTTCTTGCTCTATGATGTAGAAAATACAGCACTACTTTCTTTGCAGAATTAATCTGTGGTCCTGGGAGGGAGGTGATGCTTGGATTGAGAACCAAAAGGTGCCTCAGTTTCCTGCAGCTGAAACTAAAGCCCACTTTGTGAAGCACCAGAGCTCTGCTTCCATGTCTGTGGCTGCCACCTCCCAGCACCCCTGTGACTTGGTTTAGAAACAAATTCCCAAGTGAAAAGACGTTTGGGCTGAAAAGAAATTTTTCAGCAGCATTTCATCATACACATTTCTAGATTCACTGAAAAGCCTTAACGTTTTTATCCCCAATCCTCAATATGCCAGGTTTTTGCAGGTTTTGACCACCACTGTCACTGCAGTTTGGATCAGTCCTCCCCAGCAGACTGCAGAGAAGTGCAGCAGCACACAAGCTCATGCTGAAGACAGCACAGCACAAAGTGGTTAGAGCCTCAGCTTGAACTGACTCAGCTTCAAGACAACTAATAACTGCTTTTGAAATCGTTTAGAAAGTTTCATGTTTGCTGACTGATTGCTGGTCTGACTTAACCCAAAAGGCAGATTTCAGTTTGATAATCCTGATAGTCAGGCTTTAAAGGAGACTTTATGCTATTATTTCTGTTACAAGGTATGATCCCCACATACATGGGTCTCCCTTAAGTTTCCCAGACACTGTAAAGGGGTCATCAAATAGGGAAAAAAAAAAAAAAAAAAAAAAAGAGAAAAAAAGAAGCAGGGATCAGAATTTCTTGCTATTTAATTATTGGAGTCACTCAGCCATTTGAGTGACTGGTGAGCAGACCTGCAGGTCATCACTGTTTCCCATCTGCCTGTTCCCTGATTAACCAAGCTCATGGATATGGTTTGGATTGGAGTCCAACCCCAAATAAAGTATGTGCGAGTGGGAAAGCCTTTCTTCAGGTTGCCCAGCTTCCAAGTTCCTTGTAACCACACTAACTTTTGGACAAAACAGGCAGGAAAATGACCAGCTCCTGGAAAACTCAATTCACTTATCTTATGGAAGCAAAGTAATTTTGTATTTTTTTTTATTTTTTTTTTGTGGTTAAAAATAAGAGCTTTTTAATGCTTTAGGTTTCTCTTTTTTTTTTTTTTAACAACTGAAGTGTTTCCATTTTCTTTTGCATCTATTTGGAAAGTGGGGTGGTTTTTGGCTTTGCTGCCCAGACGTAGGATGTGACAAATTGGAATATGTCAAGTAGATGTTTTGGAACAGTGATCAGCTCTAGGGCAGACAGTGCTGAAGAACAAGGCTGTGGATGTCTCATGCAGGAATCCATAGGTTTTTATGCTGGTTTGGGTTTTTTTTCCCCTTCTTGCTTCTGGGAAAATATATTCACCCATCTTTACAGCAGATGCTATAAAATCTTGACAGCCAACAAAGATTCCTTGAAAATTTCTTCTACTCACAAGACTAGGTGTGCAAGAAACAAGCCTGCCTCGTGAGCAAGAAGGGAAAATGAAAGGTGAAATAGTTATTAGCTCTTCCACTGTGATTCCACAGGGCATGACAAGGGGACCATCATGCAGGCCTTTAAGAGGCCTCAGGATTAGGCCCACCTGGGAGGGGGGAGAGCCTCTCTTTTTAAAAAAAAAATTAAAAACCCAACCAAATACTGTATAAAGGGTGTTTTTCAGACGTTATGTAAGACATCCTATTTGTCTCTAACTTCTCACTGATTACAGGAAGGAAGCACTCCACCCAGTTTCTTAATTTATCATGCACCGTTGCTTAAAGGTGTCATCCATGTCTCAAAAGAAATCTGTTTTTTCCCCTTCTTTTTAAGAAAAGGAGAAAGGGGGGAGGGAGGCAGATGATCTTACTGCTCATTAATTATTCACTGTATGGTAGCTACACTCAGAAAAGCTTTTGGTTTTTCCAGCTGCACATTTGTGTTGCATCTCAGATAAGAAACTTGGATCCTACTCCCATGGTAGAAGCATCAGTCAGTGCTTTCAATCTTGCAATTATTCCTGGGGACCATCAGCTAAAAAACAAGTGAGGGTAAAAATCAAGTGGGAGTAAAACCATAGCAGCTCCTGGAATGATTCCAAGCTTTCTGCCATCCTCACAGGGCTACAACTTTCCTCCTTACCTCCTCATTGCTTTTGCTTGCAAAGCTGGGCGTGCAAAATGCTCCTGTTCAGGGCAGGGAAGGTACTTTGGGGTTACTCAGTGAAGAACCCAGTTCATGTATGGCTCTTGGGATGCTGTGGGGCCAGCTAAGAGGGATTGCAAGGGGTGCAGCTCCTCTGGATGTTCTGTGAGCTCCAAGGGTGACAGGAAGGGGAAAGAAGCAAGGAATGAAGCAGAATGGATCAGGAAGGCTTCATAGGAGAGCCCAGGCAGCTGGGGAGGGGAGCCTTCCAGGGCAGGTATCTTCTCAGGTGAAGTTTTCCAGAGGAGCAGCAGCCTCACAAGCCAACCTGCTGGCTTGGATGCCCACAGCATTCCAGCTGTGGCACAAAGCATGTCCCATCCAGCCACTTTTTGTGGCTGATGCTTCTTAGCAGAGGCCACAGATCTGGGGCCAGACTTTGGGCAGCAGGTGCCCAGAGGGAGGAGAAATGGAGAGCAGGGGGTTGTTTTTCTGCTGAGCTGTGCTTTGCCGTATCTTTCAGGTCCTAGCACATTGTGGGCCATGCTCATAAATGGTTGAAGAAAGCACTGACATCATTAGAAAAGGCACATGCCATGTGTTCACACAGAATATATCAACAACACAAATACTGATTGCAAAGAGGAAACCAAATTTACCCAGAGAGGTTAAAGACAATCCACAGATCCTTTTGCCATTCAGTTTTTAGCTGCAGGCTCTGTCAGGTCATCTGCACTTGACCTTTACTCCAGGCAACAAGGAGTTTTGCACTCAGTCCAGGTATTTCTTTGCTGCGTGACTGAATTTTTATTGTATTGTCTTCAGTCATTTCCTTTAACAATGTAAATGGGAAAGAAGCTTTAGAAATATATTTTTTTTAAGCCTAAGAAATGTAGTCCAGCAGTGCAGGACCCCTGCACTAACTTGTACCTTGCATTTCTAATTCAGAGACACTCATATGCTGGAGTATTTTGATGCCAAGGAAGATCAATTCCTATTTTTTGCTGTTCACACTGAGTGCACCCAGTACCAATAATTGTTTCCCAGAGAAGTTACAATCATGTTCTGGCAGAAAACAGAGCACAAGCTCCTGTGTTTTTTGCAGTCTGAGCTCTACAATAACAGTCTTTTCAGGTGACTACTCCAGATGAAATATATTTTCAGTTCTGCAGGTCTTCTCTCAGGAAGTTCTTGGCATATCTTCATTTCCATTGCATGTCCCAGGAATGCATCAGCAGATCTTCAGTGGTGCCTGTTGTGGAAAATCTTTGCAGCACAATAATAAACAAGGGGATCAAAGAAGGGATTGTTTAATGCCTGGGAATGCTGATATAACCCCAAACAAACTCTTCAGTTTGGCAATACAAGCGTCATGGTTTAGGGTCAGGGTGGCCCCTCAGACCTAGAACAGCCACTCTCTGTTAACCCCCCTCCCTCCCACAAAGGGGAAGGGGAAAAGGGAATAAGGGAGACTCAGTGATTAGAAAAAGAAACTAGAACAGCTCTAATGAAAATGAAAATATAATAAAAATGGAATAGACACAAACCCAGTATGGAACCCAACCCCCCTGATGGTAGTTACATCCCTGACACCACTGATGCTGTGGAGCTGGCACTGGGAGAGTCCCAGACTGGGCCCAGCAGCAGATGGGAGCTGTGTCCAGGAGCTGGATTCTGATTTCATATCCAGGTGACTCAACTCCCACCCTGGGCAGCCTGTGCCAGCCTCTGGCTACTCTTACAGTGAAAAATTTTCCCTGATGGCCAGTCTGCCCCTCCACTGGAGCAGCTGGAATCCATCCCCTCTGCTTCTGTCACTGATGCCCTGTGAGCAGAGCCCAGCACCAGCCTCTCTGCACTGGCCTTTCAGGTGTGGAGTGGTGGCAGGGGAATCAGGCAGCCTCAGGACCACCCTATTGCCAGTTAATGTGCTGTGTCCCCTGTGAAAGTGGGAGGGGGTCACTGCTTGCTTCTCCCCAGCCCCCAGCCTGCCACGGCAGTAACCAGAGGAGAGCATGAAATGCATGAAATGCACCTGAAGCAAACTTTTCTCTGGGTTTGGTTTCTTTTTCCCCATTTAATTCTGAATTTAGAGTGGCAGCTAGAAGGAAGGTAGATTTTCAAGTCTCTGAGCACATCTAACCCTCCAGAAGATCAAAATATTTTGTTTTACATCTGTTCCCACAGCATGAACTCATTTGTACCAGACCTCCTATCCTGTAGATTCCTCCTGTTCCACCTCAGCTATGGGGGATATTATTCCCCTTCCTTGTCCACTCTCACACACATGGAGGGGAAGCCTCAGCTCTTATTAACACGTAAGTAACGTGGTTGTAATTTCTGATTCTGGAGACATAGCTGCAAATGTGAGAGGCTGAGTCTTTAACGAGCTGGTGGCTGGGGATGATAAGAGACATTTCCTGTGGGCTTCAGCTCCATCTATTGTTTTTCACAACAATGGGGGAAAATGAAATGTGCTCTCTAAATCAGCAACTTTATGACACAGTGGGTGTGCATTCCCCAATAAGGAAGTGTTAGGGGATACCAAAGCTTACCAAGGAGAAAGAATTTGAGCCAACAGGATTAAAAGGTGATTACACCAGTAATTGCAACTCATTGAGCTACACCAGATGCATTTCCATCATTTGGTAGGACAATTTTCATCATCACAAGCACCCAAGCCTCCATTTCTGTCCCCCATAGGAAGGCGTGAACCTTCACGAGCATGAAACCCTGAAACCTCACAGCAGGCTCCTCCTTCACTGCAAATGTTCCCAGCTCCCTCCACTCGAGATGAGCCATCCTGGCCCTTCCCTGACAGCACCAGCTGGCCCTGCAAACATCCTCCTGCTCCTGCCAAAACAAGGCAGGAGCAAACAATTGCTGTCCCAGGGACGGGAAAAAGAAGCAGCAGGAGGGACAGCCAGCCCGGCCCCTATCCCAAGTGCCTGCAACACTCCTCTCTTTGTAACTCAAGCCAAATTTGCAGATTTCAAAGTCTTCACTCCTTATCCCCCCTCTCCCCAGCTTCCTTCCCTTCAGCAGGCAATGGCTGGATGCAAAGCAGGGTTCTCTCCTGGGAAACGGGTTTTCAAACTGCAGCAGTTCGAGCAGAAACGAGGGATCTTTGACCACTGCCAGGGTCCTACCACCTCTTGGCCAAAGCCCAGACACAGGTTAGCCCTGAACTGCAGCTAACAGGAGCAATTGCAACCCCAACACCCTCCCCTGGCTTCCTCTTCACTGCCACAGTCACTGTGCTTGAGTCAGACTCGGGGTCGTTGTACAAAACAGATCAGCAATGAACAATTTCTCTCAGGCTAGTAGTTTGGAGCTACCTTCTCCCTTGTCTTGGTAGCTAAAATACCATTTCCTCTTCATCTTCCTCTATCCTGTCAGGCTAGATAAGTGTGAGTTTAAAGCTCAAATGCTAATCGACTGGTACTGCAACAGTTTTCTGGGTAAGAATCATATTCACCATGTAAAAGCTGCCAATCCTTTCTGGCTGGATTTCTGTCCTCCAAGAGAGGC
This sequence comes from Ceyx cyanopectus, assembly GCA_013401355.1. Lineage (NCBI taxonomy): Eukaryota > Metazoa > Chordata > Aves > Coraciiformes > Alcedinidae > Ceyx > Ceyx cyanopectus. The sequence continues at coordinate 14,812 of VYZU01060878.1, forward strand.
ATTTCCCAGAGGTCAATCTGTCCCATCTCTCTGAAATAGCTGTCCTGGAATAAAAAGACATCTCTAGAAGTACCCATTTCTCCCCTGCTGACAAGATTCACCCAGACATCTATGCTTTAGACTGTTTAATTTACAGGAGCTGAATCCCATCCTTTGTGCCTTACTCCAGCAAGTCTTAACTCATGAGTATTTTAATGAGGTAAACTCATTACTGCCATTGATAAGCAGGTTTATTCCCAAAACTGGCCTTGGTATACTCAGGATACCAAGCTTTTAAATTATTTTAGAGAGAAGCTTAGATGAAATCTAATAACAGAGCATTGTAAAAGTGATTTTCTCCCCTCCCTCCCCATTTCTCATAAAGAGATGTAGCTACTTCATTTCTGTGGGTGTGCAAGTTAGAACAATGAAAAACAAAAGTCTGAGTCAGTAGCTGTTGGTGCAACTGATGCTCTAGCAGATTAACTCTGGGGTGTTGCTAACTATGCATAAAGACAATTCACATTTAACAAGAAGGGTTAGATCGTGGGACCAGAAAGCAATACTTTATTTTTATCCCTTAACATTTTTACCTGGGGATCCTACTGCCAGCCCCATGCATCTAGAAATCCTAAATGTGAGGAATACAAGGATTGGTTTAAAAATCAGATTATTTCTTCAATACTTGCTTTGTGGGTTGACATTCACTGAGATTCGTATCTTCAAACTTATTTTTTTTTCTGCTACTATGGGGATTAAAAACTTTCTCTTAAGAGCAAAAAAAAAGAAGGAAGAGGAAACTTCAATTTGTCATTAAAAGGTGCCAATTAATGCAATTTTAATATTTTAGCCCTCTGCCTGGCTGTGGGTGCATCTGGTCTGGAGAACGAGCCTAGCTATAGGCAAAATGGGTTACAGTGGTAGCTCCACCAAAGACTTTTCTCCAAACTCTGTAGAAATCTAAGTTATTCCACATATAAGCATATATATAGTAAAAAAATCAACCCTAGGAGGTACTGCAACCATGTTGCTATGCTGCTCTTTGGAGCTGTATCCTATTTGTCAAGAAACAATGTAAAGAAAACATAACATAAATCAATTATTAATATATTTTTAACACTATCTCCATTGACTTTTCTTCCCTCAGTGTATTCAGTCCTGAAATAAAAGTTTCAGTTGGCGTTTCAGTGCTGAAAAGATGGTGCTTATCAGCACTGAGCAGGAAAACTGCTGTTATAATAACAAAAAAGCTTTGGGTGTTGGACAACAGATATTGAGGCTGACAGCACACAGGTTGAAATGGAAATTGGTCATCTGCTGTCCTAGAGTGGGAGGTGGGCTTTGAAATCCAGTAATTCTCTTTCTTCCACTTGTCCTCACAAGTACTTTTCCTCCCCCACAAATATATTAGCAATCTTTTTTAGATGGTAGGAATCTCAAGAGGAGGTTACGTTCATCCTTTGGTCTTCCAGCTCCTTCCTGAACCCCCCTATGAAGGACAATTTACTCATCTATACCGAGCACTTGACTTCCTTTTGTCCCTTTTCCACTTGACTCATTCCTGCCAAGGAATTGTGTCTGACTTCTCCTTCTGGATAAAGCTCCTCTGCAGGGCTGAGGAGCTGCAAGCAGCAGGAAAAACTGGCATTTTTGGAGGCAGGAGATAAATAATGCAGTAGAAGCAGAAGGTGAGATGGGATTCTCCATACATCCCACTTTGGGGGTGTTTGGTGCTTTTGATGCAACTGAAAGAGAATTGGGGAAAAATTGCTGAGTCCTGACAGTTTTACCCAGACAGCCTTGAAGTATCATTTTTAAAGCTTAAAAAAAACCAAATTTATATGAAAAATCTTCAAGCCCAAGAAGCAATGGCCCAAATACAGTTATCAAAGCTCAGTACTGCTCAGTGAACAGCTTCAAAGGGACCCAGTCCTGCTCATAGATGCTACACAGAGCCAGTCATCATGCAAGGCATAGAGATAACATGAAAGCTTCAAAGTAGGATCCTAAAATCACAGAGAAATATCTGTTGGAAAGGACCTCCTAGATCACCGAGTCCAACCATACCTACAAGAACAGAAAATAACTACAATGCCCAACTAAGTTGGTTTTGGATTCCCCTGTGTTTATTATCAGGGAACTGCTGCTGAGAATCACACAATGATTCAGGTCAGAAAAGCCCCTTGGGATCAGCAAATCCATCCACCAGCCCTGCTCTACAAAGGTCACCCCTAAACCATGGCCCTCAAAACCACATCCAAATGACTCAATAACCTCATGTGAGAACGTGTTCAATGCCATGGCTTTAATATATTTCATGGCTGAAATGGCAAGTCTCTGACCCCCATGTCAAGGTTTGTGATTGAGAGCTCATTCCCCCATTTCTGTTCTTGAGACAGCCATGAAGCACCTGAAACACCTCTGAAGAAAAAGACTTTTATTTGTCTGGCTCAGACCGGGTGCTATAAATCTTTTCATCTGAATGCTGTGGCTTCGTGCTCATTTTAAGCTGAAATTTAACTGCATAAATACAGCACAAGGCAAAAAATAGTACCTGTATTTTCTTTTTCTAGGTGTTCGTCACTAGTAGGGACCATGAGGGGTTTTTCAGCTGTTTCACAAACAGATTCAAAAATGGACTTTGCATCAGTTGCATGAGAAGGCAGAAAAAAAAAAAGTAAATAAAAAGGAAGCACTGAATTGCAAATTATTCATCGTTTTCCTTTTCCCTTCCTTGTGTTTTAGCAACAGGGTCCTTGACCTCTATAGTTAGCTCACAACTTGTCTATAAATTACAGCCAGGACCTTGATTTACTACCAAGTCAACAAGAAACAANCACTGAGATTCGTATCTTCAAACTTATTTTTTTTTCTGCTACTATGGGGATTAAAAACTTTCTCTTAAGAGCAAAAAAAAAGAAGGAAGAGGAAACTTCAATTTGTCATTAAAAGGTGCCAATTAATGCAATTTTAATATTTTAGCCCTCTGCCTGGCTGTGGGTGCATCTGGTCTGGAGAACGAGCCTAGCTATAGGCAAAATGGGTTACAGTGGTAGCTCCACCAAAGACTTTTCTCCAAACTCTGTAGAAATCTAAGTTATTCCACATATAAGCATATATATAGTAAAAAAATCAACCCTAGGAGGTACTGCAACCATGTTGCTATGCTGCTCTTTGGAGCTGTATCCTATTTGTCAAGAAACAATGTAAAGAAAACATAACATAAATCAATTATTAATATATTTTTAACACTATCTCCATTGACTTTTCTTCCCTCAGTGTATTCAGTCCTGAAATAAAAGTTTCAGTTGGCGTTTCAGTGCTGAAAAGATGGTGCTTATCAGCACTGAGCAGGAAAACTGCTGTTATAATAACAAAAAAGCTTTGGGTGTTGGACAACAGATATTGAGGCTGACAGCACACAGGTTGAAATGGAAATTGGTCATCTGCTGTCCTAGAGTGGGAGGTGGGCTTTGAAATCCAGTAATTCTCTTTCTTCCACTTGTCCTCACAAGTACTTTTCCTCCCCCACAAATATATTAGCAATCTTTTTTAGATGGTAGGAATCTCAAGAGGAGGTTACGTTCATCCTTTGGTCTTCCAGCTCCTTCCTGAACCCCCCTATGAAGGACAATTTACTCATCTATACCGAGCACTTGACTTCCTTTTGTCCCTTTTCCACTTGACTCATTCCTGCCAAGGAATTGTGTCTGACTTCTCCTTCTGGATAAAGCTCCTCTGCAGGGCTGAGGAGCTGCAAGCAGCAGGAAAAACTGGCATTTTTGGAGGCAGGAGATAAATAATGCAGTAGAAGCAGAAGGTGAGATGGGATTCTCCATACATCCCACTTTGGGGGTGTTTGGTGCTTTTGATGCAACTGAAAGAGAATTGGGGAAAAATTGCTGAGTCCTGACAGTTTTACCCAGACAGCCTTGAAGTATCATTTTTAAAGCTTAAAAAAAACCAAATTTATATGAAAAATCTTCAAGCCCAAGAAGCAATGGCCCAAATACAGTTATCAAAGCTCAGTACTGCTCAGTGAACAGCTTCAAAGGGACCCAGTCTTGCTCATAGATGCTACACAGAGCCAGTCATCATGCAAGGCATAGAGATAACATGAAAGCTTCAAAGTAGGATCCTAAAATCACAGAGAAATATCTGTTGGAAAGGACCTCCTAGATCACCGAGTCCAACCATACCTACAAGAACAGAAAATAACTACAATGCCCAACTAAGTTGGTTTTGGATTCCCCTGTGTTTATTATCAGGGAACTGCTGCTGAGAATCACACAATGATTCAGGTCAGAAAAGCCCCTTGGGATCAGCAAATCCATCCACCAGCCCTGCTCTACAAAGGTCACCCCTAAACCATGGCCCTCAAAACCACATCCAAATGACTCAATAACCTCATGTGAGAACGTGTTCAATGCCATGGCTTTAATATATTTCATGGCTGAAATGGCAAGTCTCTGACCCCCATGTCAAGGTTTGTGATTGAGAGCTCATTCCCCCATTTCTGTTCTTGAGACAGCCATGAAGCACCTGAAACACCTCTGAAGAAAAAGACTTTTATTTGTCTGGCTCAGACCGGGTGCTATAAATCTTTTCATCTGAATGCTGTGGCTTCGTGCTCATTTTAAGCTGAAATTTAACTGCATAAATACAGCACAAGGCAAAAAATAGTACCTGTATTTTCTTTTTCTAGGTGTTCGTCACTAGTAGGGACCATGAGGGGTTTTTCAGCTGTTTCACAAACAGATTCAAAAATGGACTTTGCATCAGTTGCATGAGAAGGCAGAAAAAAAAAAAAGTAAATAAAAAGGAAGCACTGAATTGCAAATTATTCATCGTTTTCCTTTTCCCTTCCTTGTGTTTTAGCAACAGGGTCCTTGACCTCTATAGTTAGCTCACAACTTGTCTATAAATTACAGCCAGGACCTTGATTTACTACCAAGTCAACAAGAAACAAAAACTTCAAGCCACCCTTATCTCTGAGCAGCTTCACTGGCACAGAAGCTGTTTCAAGAAAGGACACACAGCAGTTTGACAAGCTCAAGGTTCAATCTATTTATTCAAAGCATGACTTATTTCCTACTGTGTGCACAGAAAAATTAGTTTCCACCACACACACGTACATGAGGTAACAGAAAATTAAAACAATTGGCTTTTATTTTCTAGCATGGCTGGCTCACATTCTCAATCCACAGATGAAACTGCACTTACACTGCCAACAAAAGTCTGGTTTCTCCACGGGAGAAAAATCTGTGGAGATCTGAAAGATCTCACCAGAAACCACACACTGTTAATTTTTACTTTTCTACACCCAGCTGGAGCTAAAAGCATCTCCCTGAAAAAAGTGAAAGCCATTAGTTGAGCTAAAGCCACAAGAGAACAACGTGCTTCCTAAAAAAAACCCACGCAGAAATCAACTTTTTTAAATCTTTTTTTTTTGTTAAATTGGTGAGCAGCAGAGTGAGCTTCATTCCAGAGATGATCAGAAAGTTCTGAGGTTTCTGGGAAGTTCAAGTGCTTTCGAGATTTGGGTTTGGTCTGAGTCAGAACAAAACTATAAACACACAGACTTTTTTTTTTATATATTATATATATATATATAATTTCTCAAAACCCAAAGATTCCAAGAAATCATGTTTCCTCACATAGAATAGAGCTCGGGTGCTGCTCCTGTTCCAGGAGGTTGGTATTTCTGAAAAATTCAGACCAGATCTGAATAGAAAAGGAAGTATTTTGGACATTTCCTATTAGGAGTTATCCTTTCATTAGAGAGGTACATCAGGCTATGATTTTGTACTCCCTGGTTGTGGCATCTTATCAATCAGAAGTGGAGAAGAAAAGCTGTTAAGACTTCAGGCTCTGCTTTAATCCTTTAATGGGACTTTCTACAGAAAATAAAAACTATTTTACATAACAAATTGTTCTTCTCAAAAAAAAAAGTCATCTAGAAAGCAGTGAAAACCACTGTACTTTTCCAGTAGCTCCTCAGGGTTTATCCTCACTGGTCAAGTGATTGTCCTGTGAGGAAACAGTGGAAGGAAGACAGAAANATATATAAATATATAAATATAAATATAAATATAAATAATTTTTTTTATTATTTTTTTTTCTATATAATATAGAAATTTTCCCTCCCACATTTCCCAGTTGGTCGTGGTGTGTCAATACCAGCACAGGTCACCTCCCTCCACCCCACTGCCCCTGCAGCAGCCACATCTCACACACCCTCCCCTCACTCTCACCAGAGCAATTTCAATTCCCCTTTTGGCAGCTCATGTGCACGCAGCAGACCCGTGAAACACAAATAAAATGAGCTGAGCATCCATCTGACTTTTGGTTTTTGTTGTTACACAGTCCACATCCCACTCAGTTCTGCTGTTGCAGGCACCTCACCCACATTTCACACTACAGATCTCTGAGTAAAATGTCTTTTTATGAAGCCTAAGTGGCTTCAGAAGGCAAAATTTGCCATGGGCTTTGAAATTACCTAAGCAGTTCTGTAGCCTTCAGCCTTTCCCTGAGATGGATATATGGATATAAAGGCACCATAGGACACAAGTGGACATACACAATTGAACAAGACCTGCATATATAGTTAGCTAAATAAATGAACTAGATCAGTCGTTATAACACTGAAACCCTGTTTTCAGAAGAGAGATGTTGCCTCAAACAGGTAAGTCCAGTGGATAGTTGGGAGAATGATACCCAAGAAAGGAAGAAGGGTGTGTGTTCTGGCATGAATACAAAACCTAGTATCTGCTGTTTAGAGCCTCTTTTAATCGTGTTTATGAGTAGATGCCATATATATATATATATATATATATAAAAATAACAAGCACTCCCTCTAGTGAACTGTGGAAGGAGAGACATTTCATCCACTCATTTAGGTACAGTGAAAAAAAGAAAAAAAATTAAAATAACATATCTGCCCAACACAGAGGCCTGCATTTGAGTACAGACACTGTCTCCCCTTGCCACACTTCAGTATTCATGATCGATTACACCTTTTAAAAGCCATGTGCATTACCACTACTTCTTTTTTCCCTGTATATCTTACAATATTATTAAATGAAATGCAGGAAGGTGCTGTAGTGGATGAGTCACTGGGGGTAACTCCCCCCGCTCCTCTCATCTGGACCAGGGGGAAGATAAGGAGATGAAACTCGTGGGCTAAGGCAAAAGCAGTTTAATGAAGAAGCAAAGCAAGGCTGCACATGTGGAAATAAAAGAACAAAGATTTATTCTCCATTTCCCAACAGCAGGAGATGTCTGGCCCCTCTTCAGGCAGCAGGGCTCCAAACATGCAGCTGCTCTGGAGGACAAGCTGATGTCCCAACCCTCCTCCTTTTCCCAGTTATTATTGACTAAAGGGATATTCCAGACTAGATGGTTTGGGACTCCCAGGGTCTTGTCCTCCCCATCCCACTGCAGGGGGGATGTTGGGAACCAGCCCTGGTGCTGGGTGACCCTGCCCAGCAGCACCCACAGCCCAGGGGTGTTCCCAGTGCCAAGGGGGGCAAATTCCCTCCAGCTCATGCAGACCTAATACGGACCCCTTCAGATACTGGAAGGCCACCAGAAGGTCTCCCTGGAGCCTTCTCCAGGCTGAACACCCCCAAAGCTCTCCCAGCAGAGGGGTTCCAGCCCTCCCAGCGCTGCTGGGGCTCCTCTGGCTCCAACAGCTCCCTGGCTCTGCTGTGCTGAGGACTCCAGAGCTGGACCTAGCCCTGCAGGGGGGTCTCCCAGAGCAGAGCAGAGCAGAGCAGAGCAGAGCAGAGCAGAGCAGAGCAGAGCAGAGCAGAGGAGAGGGGCCGGACCCCCCATCCCACTGCCGGGCACGGCACCAAGCGACATGACTGAGGAACAGAAACAGCCCTTCCCCGCCCGGCCGCCAGGGGCCGCCCTCACGGCCTCCCGCCATAGAGCGGGGAGACCATAGAGAGGAGACACGCTAGAGAACGGGCGGGNCCTTGGTGTTGGTGGGTGGCTCCCGCCGCCTTGTCCTGCCCGGAGGGAGGGCGGTGGCGCTTCCAGCTTGGGTTTTTTCTACATAAAAAGGGCGATTTTTCTTTTCTCTCGTTGCAGATACCAAACCGTGGGATCCGCCTCGGCGCCGGCCTCGCTGGGGTTTACCGCTTGAGTAGCCCCCAAAGCGGTGTGAGATCGCTCTGCCAGGCCCTTCCTTCTTGAGCAAGGGTAGCTGCTTTCTGAGCCATGACATACCCGCTTTAAGATTGCCGTCAGCTTTTTGCTTTGGGTTTGGTTTTTCCTCTCAGCCCTCGCTGGGGTTTAATTGCTTTTTAAGCTCTCTAGGCGTTAGAAAGTATCGGTAAGATGTTGGTACTGCTCGGTTGTAGCTCTGTAATTGGCTCTTGTGTTCTTACCAGGCCTTATTTTAACTTGGGAAGGTTAAGGAATGGAATTATTTACGGATAAGGGCTATTCTATTTAACTACTGTTGGCGTGCCACTTAAACTTGCATCTTTTTTTTATCCTATGCTTTTTCTGGGTTATGGCTGCTGCAACCATAGTTCATGATACATCAGAGGCCGTAGAGCTCTGTGCTCCCTGTGGGTTATACCTCAAACCCATTACAAAAATGATCATCAGCGTGGCACTCCCTCAGCTGAAACAACCGGGAAAGTCCATTTCCAACTGGGAAGTGATGGAAAGACTGAAAGGGATGGTGCAAACTCACCAGTTTTCCACTCTGCGGATTTCCAAAAGCACGATGGATTTCATCCGCTTCGAAGGAGAGGTTGAGAACAAAAGCTTGGTGAAATCTTTCCTGGCCTGCCTGGATGGCAAAACCATCAAGCTGAGTGGCTTCTCTGACATCTTAAAGGTCCGTGCTGCGGAGTATAAAGTCGATTTTCCTACCAGGCACGACTGGGATTCTTTTTTCCGGGATGCAAAAGACATGAATGAAACTTTGCCCGGGGAAAGACCGGACACGATTCACTTGGAGGGGTTGCCTTGTAAGTGGTTTGCAGCAAAGGACTCCGGCTCGGAAAAGCCAAGTGAAGAGGTGCTTGTCAAAGTTTTCCGGAATTTTGGAGAAATCAGGAATGTGGACATCCCCATGCTGGACCCTTACAGAGAGGAGATGACCGGCAGAAACTTTCACACTTTCAGTTTCGGAGGCCATCTGAATTTCGAAGCTTATGTTCAATACCAGGAGTACGCGGGTTTCATTAAAGCCATGAACGCCCTGCGAGGGATGAAGCTGATGTACAAAGGCGATGATGGCAAAGCGGTGGCTTGCAACATAAAGGTGAGAAACTGGCCTTAAAAGCCTCTCTGCATCTCAAAAGGTCTTTCCTCCGTGCTTAAAACCCCCGTCTGCATGCTGTGGTGAGGACAAGGGGTGGCATTAGCAGCACTAATTGCTTTGGTGGGACCGCCAGCATAGGATTTTTCAAGGCAAAGTGTGGTGGGCTAAATGCGTTGGGCAAGAAAAATGTGTTGTAGTGAAGTGTGCCAGGCTTTGCCTTATTTTTTTTTAATTATTATTAAAAAGGCAGCTCTAGAAATGAGAATTGCTCGGTGGGAGGAGCAAGTGTGTGAACATAAATAATAAATCTTACATATAAATAAATATAATGGCTATAAATAATAGCTTTTAGAAAATAATCTTTATAAATCTTATCATTTCACCTACAGTTTGGAACCAGTATCAAAGACGAGTATTGCTACTCATCAGTAATACTCATCTTGCTATCTTGCTACCGAAGTTTGTCGTAGAAACTGTTTGTACTTTGGCCCTGGAGGTTTTCAAGGGGATGTGAAGTTCAGAGTGGCTCCTCCATGCAGGGGGGGAGCACAGCTCCCAAATTTAGTTTGGCCCTGCCCTGGCAGCTGCGGTGGCCCTGAGAGGAAAGGGGGGCTGTGTGTTCCAGCTGGGCTGTCAGGACACAGCTCTTCCCTGCAAGGTCACAGCACCTTGGCTCTTTTCTCCTCTTGGGGTTGTTTTGGCTCCTTAAAACTGTTGCCATTTGCATCCCCTAAAAGGTTTCTTTTGACTCGACTAAACATCTCAGCGACGCCTCGATTAAGAAGAGGCAGCTTGAAAGGCAAAAGCTTCAGGAGCTTGAAAAACAGAGAGAAGAACAAAAACGGAGAGAGAAAGAAGCTGAGGAGAAACAGAAAGAGGAAGAGAGGTATTTATTGTTTATTGTTTTTAACCAGTCAGGCATGACCACACTAGTCCCTCCTCCTCAGCACCAAGGGAGAAAATAACTAAACACGTTTTCTTTCAGAGTTCTGCTCCCTTTAAAGTGAGTTTAAAGTGAAAAACACTTAAAATTTGGTGAGAATATTCCTTTGAGGCAACGCTGAGATTTGGAGAAGATTGTTTTGTACCTGCTTCTCTTTTTTTGCTCTTGAACAGCAATTCCAAGAGCTTGGAACCTCCATGTAGTTGTTCTGGAGGAAGAATGCTGGGTTGTAAATTGGTCAGATTTGTTTTAGGGGGAAAAAAAAATATATATAAATTTTTGTCGTATCCGTGTTTTGTGTTTGGATTCCAACTTGTTGTGGATTGAGAGGCGGAGAGTTGTTATCACAGCAGTTAAAATCCTACTTGTGTCAAGACTTGCTTAGAAGCTTATTCAAAGCACAAAACTGAGAGAGAGTAGGACTCCCTGCCCTAGATAAAAGATGTGAATGTCGTTTCAGGAAGCAGAGAGAGCTTGAAGAGTATGAGAGGGAGAGAAAAAGAGAGGAGAAGCTGCGCAAGAGGGAGCAGAAGCAGAAGGATCGAGAAGTTCGACGGAATAAAAAACAACTTGAAAAGCTTCAGGCTGAAGAGCAGAAAAAACTGCAGGAGAAGATCAAGTTAGAAGAAAGGAAGCTCCTGTTAGCCCAGAGAAATCTGCAGTCCATCAGGCTGATTGCAGAACTGCTAAGCAGGGCAAAGGTAACTTCAAGGTTGATTTTGAACCCAGCAGAAGGAAGCCTTGGGAGGGAGGGGGTGGGGAGTGCTGTGTGTGGGACAACAGATGCAGGAGCCCTGCTGATGCTGCTCTGAGGATACAGGGGAGTGCAACCAAAGTGTTTCTCCCTTGCTGAAATAGGTAAATGGAAGAGTGAATGGGAGCCTGTAAGCCAAGTGTCAAGCTTGCTTTGAAGTCCACTAAAAGAATATGTAAGCAATGCTGAAGTTAGAAGGAAGAAATGCTTCCTGCAGGCTTTGTGATTCTGTAGCTGGGAAATAGAAGGGTTGTCTAGTCAAATAGAGCAGTGCTGCTTTCACTCCCATAAAGACTAAACTGTTGATCTTAATTAGAATTAAAAAAAAAGTAAGTGTGACCCTTCATTTTCAGTATTTTGAGTTTCTAAAGTGGGTGACAAAATGAGTTTCCAAGTGTGTATTTAATTATTTGCTGTTTTTTTATGGACTTATTGTAAAGTCACCTATGAAACACAGATTGCAATAATCTTAAGATAAATTCCTGGTTAAATTTGAATGAAACCTTCAGGTGTTGTCCCTGATAAATTACTTTTAATACTTCAAATTTCACATGCTGTTCTAGCTTGCCTGTTGCTCCTACCATGTTCAGAAGCCATGAAGACCAAGATTGGCTTTTGCCCTGTGAAAAAAATTAACACTTAAAAGAGTTTGTGATCTAATATCATCATTTCAGCTTACAGCAGTTGTGTTAGTGGGGTTTTGTGTTTGCTTGTTTGACCTTTTAAGAGGGGAACAACCGTTTTATTTAGGGATGGTTAAGTTCTGTTTGGTTAATTTCCTTGCCATATTGCTGCTGTAACTTGGAAGCATGAGCAGATCTAATTTTTTTTTTTTTCTTTTCCTTTCTTCTTATCTTTCTTTTGACTGTCTTTCAGGCAGTAAAGCTTTTGGAGCAAGAGCAGAATGAAGAAAAGATCCGTCTGCAGCAGCTGGAGGAGAGAAGAAGGCTTCAGGAGGCTGAGCTCAAACGTGTGGAGGAAGAGAAAGAGAGAGCACTGGGCTTGCAGAGAAAAGAAAAGGAGCTGAGGGAGAAACTACTCAACAACCTTCTGAGTAAGAAAATGGATGCATTAAATGAAAACAAAGAGGAAACAGCTGAAGCATCTCAGCCTGAGAGGCCCAAAAGCCCCGGGGGTGTCGCAGTGTCCTCCAGCTGCATCACTTCTACCTCTGCTGCAGCCAACCTGCCTGCTGGCTCCCAGACACAAGGCACCCCCCCCCAGGGGCTGAACACTCAGTGCAGGTACCTGAACGGCACCCTGCACCCCAGAGAAGGTGAGAAACTCCCCACCACAAACTCTGAGAGGCGCTCTGAGAAGAGAAGCTCGGGGGCGCTCTCTTGTCTTCCCGCCCATCCCCGGGAGCAGCAGAGCCGCTGCGAGCGGCGCAGACACAGCCCCGAGCCCCGGAGGAGAAAGAGCCGCTCCTGCAGCAGCCCCGACAGCGCCGACAGCCGGGGCAGGCACAGGAGGGATGAGAGGCGCCGCAGGGAGAGGAGGTACCACAGACAGTCCAGCAGGAGCCGCAGCCCTCGCCGCAGGAGCTCCAGCCCCAGGCGGTGGCGGTACAGAAGCAGCGAGAGGAGGAGGGACAGGAGAGAGAGGAGCCGCAGCCGCAGGAGCGGGAGCAGGAGGCGGAGGCACCGCAGGAGGTCCCTGAGCAAGCACAGGAGCACTTGGAGTGGGTAGTGGAAGCCCCCACGGAGAGCCTGGGGCTTGGACAGAAGGACTGGGAAGCTGAGACCTCAGCGGTGTGATGTTTGTTTCCAGCAGTGTTTGACTTGCCTCTATCCTTGCAATCAAGATGCCTGGGGGGTTGGGGTTTGTTTTTTTTTTGTTAGGTTTGGGTTTTTTTATGTTCCTTTGTGCTTTGTTGTCTCTTTTTAGGTTTCTGCCACAACGTAGGTAGAGCCACCTGTGCTTGTGCTCAGTCCCTGCAGTGCTAAATCCAACCCCTTGGCTTGATTTCCAGTCTTCTAAACCTTCATTTTAGGGGATTTAGGTTTTATCTCTGTAGCACCTAATCTGTCTCAAGAAATCCACGAGTCCTGGTGAGAGGAGCTCCAGACATGACCAGCTATTACACACAGATTTCAGTTGCTTTCCTGGTGCATTCAGTGAAATGAAATTGAACAAAGCAGACTTTTTGCTGCCTGAGATGGAGAGCAGAACTTTCATGGAGTTTTTAAACCTGACTGTAAAGATATTCAGGATATCTTTAAAACTGCTGTGACTCCTTTAGATGTCTGAATGGTGCCAAGCTCAGTGGCCCAAATGATTCTGGCATGCAATGCCATTGGTATCCTGATCCTTTTTTCCATCTAAGAGAGGCACACTGATGTAGGAAGCAGTAGGTAAACTGTTGGGAAAGCTGTTCTTTTTCTTTTTGTTGTTTTGTTGGCAAATACAGCTTTGTCATCACTTCAGGTGGTGTAGAACCACTTGAAGCTTTTTATCAGGTACATACAGAGCTAGCCATTGTCTTTTGAAAAAGGGGCCTTCTTGCTAAACTATTTTTACTTGTGGTGTTGGAAAGCAAGGCTGCAGTGTCTCTTGTCAAATTCATTTGAAGAATACTTCTGCTTCTAAAATGCAGCTCAGGAATATTAAAAGCTATAACATTACGGTGAAAGAGTTTTATTTTGCCTTTTTTATGGTAAAATTAAAAAGAAAACTTTACAGTGAACTGAAGTAGATGTTTTCCTATGTCAGGATACTGTGTTGTAGGAGAATCCATTTGGACAATGAAGTTCAGCCACTCCTCATTGTTCCTGTAATGTACAGCTATGGCAGCTGTTAATTCAGCAGGACATATTCTCTTTATCTCCAGCTTTCAGATGCCATTTTCCTCACAGGGATGCATCAAGTGCAGCCCTTTCCTGCAGAGCCTGAGGAGCAGACTGAGGCCACAGCTCAGCTGGATCCCTGGCTGGCTGAGTGTTACTTCCAGTGAATCCATGCAGGGTTTGTTTCCTACTAGACCTTGTTGCTGGAATATTTTGTAGTGACTAGCTGTGGAAAAAAAAGGTAGACATCTTTCTAGCTTCCTCTCAACTGATGTTTTGAAAGATCTCCAGTTAATTAATTGTGTTAATTCTCAAGTTTATGTGTTTTCCACCACTCTTTTGTGATTTATCTCATCATCTCACCACCACCAAACACATTCTGACCAGTTGCTTTCTGTGGAGATTTCCTTTAGTTAAAAGCCTACCTACCTGAAGATGAGTTAAACTTTGGATTTTAGCTAAATATTCACCAATCTAATGTTGGTGGCAAGTGTTTGATAAGGCTGGGGGGATGCTGAGCCTGATCTAAAATACTGGCACACTGCCCATGGGCAGGTGTATTCTGTCTGCACTTGTGTGTGAGATTAATTAATAGCTGTCAGCACCCATGCCTTTGAGCTCAGGATTAGATTCTTACTAGGACTGTGCTGTGAATTTCCACTGGGACTGATGTCTTGAGTGGGGTCTGGATGAAGTGTTGTGTAAGTAACTGGGGAGATGCTGGTTTAGAAGGTATTCAGGCAGTCACTAAGCTGTGGATGCAGTGTGCCAAGAGCAGGTTTGTGTTCCACCCTAAAATGGTTGAATTGCATAAGCTCTGATGTTTCAGGGCAATTTCAGAGGCCAGATAATATAAATTGGTGAGTTGTCAGGCTTTGCTAATCACTCATCTCAACACACCATGTCCAGCACTGGCTTCATGCAATGTCCTTGATGTGCAGTAATGTTCATTGTGCTTGGTTTATTTCTTTCCACAGCAGCTTCAGGAGGAAAAGCCTGAAAGTGCTTTGAAGCTCCTTGCAGATGCTTAACTTTCCAAAAGGCAGAAGGAATAGGTCTTCTGAATTTCAGAACCCAGTCAGAACCTCTTAAAACTAATACCTGAAGTTGCCCAGTAACTGCTCAGTGCAGTTTTGTCTAACACTTGGCAGGTTTGTTTCTTCAGGAGTGTTTTGTGACAAAGCTCCAAAACCTTTTCAGTGATGAACCTACTGAATTGGATGTTGCATCCCATGTCCTGCTGCAGTGGAGTTAAAATTCTTCCCAGGTGCTGGTGTAGTGCTGTCTTTTGGTTGTTTCTGGAACCCCAGTGCTTTATTCACCCCCTCCCTCAAACAGGTAGGCTGAGCTTGGTAGGGTGACTGTGACAGGATGACCCCAGCTGACTGCTCCACACACCAACTACTCACAATCAAAAGGGCTTTTGTCTTTCTAGAGTAGCTCTGAGAGTGATTGGGCATCACTTTGCTTGGTCTTCTTTCATGATGGGCTTTGAACTTCAAGGAAATGTGAAAGGAGTTGTAATTTTTTAAGGTCACAAATCTAAATGATGCCATTCCCAGTATCATTAATTTTATTATGGCTGAGGTATGTGCTTGTACTACTGCAAAAAAAAAAAACCCACCTCACTGATGCAATAACTTAAAGAATATAATTTTTGATAGTAAAAGAGTTGCTTGTTCTGTGTTGATTGTAAACTGGCACATTCCTACCCCTTGTGGCTGAGCCCAGTCAGCTGGCACTGACCACCACCCAGCTGCTTGGGTACTCTCACCCCTTCTGGGGGTGTGGGGAAGAGAAAATGCAGCTAAAAGCTTGAAGGACAAGGACAGGGAGGGCTCCCTCACCAGCTACAGTCACAGGCAAGTGACAGGCTCAGCTTGGCAAAACAAAACCACCACCCAATTTACCAATTGAACAGGGTGGGATGGTGATCAATACAACCACATCTTTATGAGGCCCCTTTATCCCTCACCTCCTCCCAGACTCAGCTCTGCTCCTCTCCCTCCTCCTGCCAGGTTGCACAGGGAACAGGGATCACCATCAGTCTATCCCCTGTTATTTCTGCTGCTCCTTCACAGGGGGGAAATCCCTCACCATCCACCCCTTGCTGCAAGGTGGAATCCCCTCCCCAGGAGATGGTCCTTGGGTGGGTCCCTTTCACAGGCTTCACTCCCTGCTGACCACTGAGTGCCTGTAGCAGGGGCTGGGCTGAAGGGGGTGGGAAATTGTGGGTTCAAGCTCTCAAATGTGCCTGTGCTGGAGCTGGTCCCAGCCATGGGCTGCTGCCTCACTGGCTGCTTGCACTGGCACCCTCCACTGCCTTTCCTGCATCCCTTGGTAAGCAAAAACTGAGCTGTGAAAGGGTAAGAAATCGATTTCTGGGTGGTGTGGAGAGTGTTGCCACATAATCCTGTTCTGATCCCCAGAGAAGAATGTCTCCTGCTCATGTCTGAGGACTGCTGAATTTAACCAGTCTGTTAAACCAGCAATTTTCTGGCCTCACACTGCATTAGGTGACTCAGGAAGAAGTTTATTCCACAGGAACTGCAACTTCTCCACCACATATTCCTTCAGTAGAACTGATGTGGTGCTTTCCATCTGCTCACTGCCTGCTGTGGTCATTTTAATACTGAGTCCTGTTGCCCAAAATTGTTCCTACTAAGAAGTGGTTACCGAAGCTGTGACCATATCTATGTCTTTTTTTTTCTATTTTGATCTATTCTATTTCTAGAATTTAATCTATTTCTATTTTAATCTATTCAGACACCTAGAATAACACCATATGTATGATTAGTTATGCATATAAAACCAATTTTATATATTACTTGGAAGCATCATCTCAAGAGCTGTTAGAAGAAATTGGGTTGTTTGGTTTTTTTTTTGCATTAACTGCAAAAAAATCAAAATTGCAAGCAGAGGGCTGTACTGGGGACCACGAGGCTGTGAACACAAACCAGTGAGAGCTGATCACTGACCAGGGCTACCTGGGCATCACACCAGTGTCAGCTTTAGGACAGTTGTTAAACATGCAAAGGATCAGGTAACAGCCTGTTGTGCCTGCTCATGTTTGATGGCAGAGCTAGAGATGTCTTATATATAAAGACAGCAATTAAACCAACTAGTTTGAGATGCCTTAATTCATTTATAGGTGAGCAAAATTGACCACTAATCACCATAGAAATGTCTGGGTTGGAAGGGACCTCTAGAGCTGGTCCAACCCCCAGCTGAGAGCAGGGCCATCTCAACTAGAGCAGGGTGCTCAGAGCCTCCTCAACCCCACCTGGGATGTCTCCAGGGATGGGGGCTCCATCACCTCCCTGGGCAACCTGTTCAGTGGCCACCACTCTGCTGGGAAAGAACTGCTTTAGTTCTCATCTCCATCCACTCCTTTCTCATTTCAAACCATTGCCCCTTGTTCTTTCACTCCAGGCTTTTGGAAACAGCCCCCCCCCTTCTCTTTTGGATCAGCTCCCTTCAGATACTGGATGTCATGTATTGCTCTACAAGGTATGTATTATAATAATTAAGAGGAAATATATTTATTGCCTCTGTTTTGAATATCCTGCCTTTAAATTTTCATTATAATCTAGATACGAAACCCATTTTATTAAGCTTCCATTCTGCTGTAGGTATTACTGTTGTTAAAAGGGAGTGTACAGCTATTTTTTCTGTATTTAATCTGGTACCAGGCTCTCGAGGCTTCTTTGAAATGCTGTGCACCACCATCCTTTCTTCTTTATTCACAGCACAGAAAATTAATCTGATCTGGTTCCCCCTCACATGCCACATTCCCTGAATACATCTCCTCCTGCCTCACACCAAAAAAAAACCCCATGCATTAGCTCCAGCACAGTATTACTGAAACTCTGATAATGTTATCAGTGTCACATCCCTGAGATTTCTACTTGTTGCTTAAAAGGAAGGTTGTATGTGTGAAAATCATCTTGCTCTGCAAGAATGACATCATTATGTGTAGTATTTGTCTGTAGTAAGTCACTTAAAGAAAAATTCATCACCAAAAGAGAAGGTAAAGTAACAGCTTTAGCCTGTGCACAGTCTAAGTGCAATGACAGAAACCTTGATGGGCTTTTCAGAGAAAGCAAGCCACTGCAATTTCATCTTCATGAATGCATTTTGTAGCTTAAAAGGGGCTCAGACTTTAAGCCTTGCTAACAATTTACTTGGAAACAATGGCACACTGTGTGCAGCTCTGCATCAAGCTGGTGTGGGTTATCTGCAACCTTCCTGTACCAGTTTTAATCCCATTAGATGATTACATCTGGTGTCCTCAACAGGCAGATCTAGGCATAATTGAAAAAATACTTCAAGTGGCTTTAATTCACTTTAGCAGATAAATATTTTTATTTACCTTTCTAACCTTTTGGCTGACAATATCTACCTCTGGCTAGTGATATTCATCTGTGTACAATTTATTTATTTTGATGGGAGGAGAGGGAAAGTTATTTAGGATAGAAGTTGACCTGGTTTTCCATATGGATGGAGACTTGGTGAGAAGTTTTCTAGGTTTTTTTTTTCCTGTAGAGCTGTCTTTTATAAAAGAGGAGGCCAAATGGTTTTAGAACATGGAGAACAGATACTGTTTGTGAGTTGTATGCAGAGGGGAAAAAGGCTGATAATTATGACATCTTTTCAGCTAACCTTACCAACTAACTCTTAAGTTATTTGCTATTTCACTGCTGGATGAAAAAATAAAATATCTTTTGACTGAAAAGGACCTGAATGGAAAATTCAGATTCATGGGACAATGATACAGTGGAACTTTTCAACTGAGGAAGTTGCAGTGAATCCACAACGTGGTCAGAAGGAACATGTGGAAAAATATACCAGCCTTTTTCTTCTACCATGAGGCAGGTTCAAAAGAGAAACACAGAACTGCCCTTCAACAGCAGTGTGCAAACACAACCCTACTTCCTAGGAAAGGAATAGAACATTACACTGTTGTGTTGGGACAAATCTATAAGGTACAGTAAACACACACCAAGCTAATGTACACAGGATGCTGAGCTGCATGTTAATCACTGTATTGCTCAAGTGTCACCCATTACCTTAATTTCTGAAGCATGAAGCTTTTTTTTTAAGCTACCACTTGAAAAAATTCTATTTTCTAACATTTTGCCATCACTGTATTACCCAAGTAATACAAACAAGATTCTGTTGCTTGAAAAGTCACTAGATGTATGGTATAAAAAAAAAATGTGAGCCTTTCCTTGATGGGAAGTGTCTTTTTTTGTTGCAGCACCTGCCCAAAAAAGCAAGGTGGGCAAGGTGTCAGGCATTTAAAAGCTGGAGCAATGGACAGTGGGGCAGAGGGGGTTAATTTTCTGATTAATATATATATATTGGGAAGTCTTCCAGCATCAGAAAACTAGCCTGCTGGAAAAGAGCTGCTTTTGAATAAAGCCTCAGTAAGACTCTGCTTTGGTTTAAAGTCCTTGGTGCATCTCACTGAGTTCAGGTTCTTGATGCTGCACAGATTTCTCAGCCTGACTGCTGAACTAACAATGCAAGCTTGAATCTGCACTGCTGCTTGATGGTGGAAGAGCCAAAGGAACATCTGAAGCTGGTAGAAAGGCCCACTGAAACCAGCTAACAGGTTTTGTAACCAGAGTGCTTCTCAGAAGCAAGGAGATTAAGTGGCTCAGCTGGTGTGCTCTGTGCCTGCTGGAAAGGAGCTTATTTAACTTAAGAAGACCAGAGAATCTGTGCCTCAGTCCACAAGGAAGATGAGTTCCACAGAAGACCTTGACTATCCTCAAATCATCTTGCAATACAACAGTGGATTTTTAGTCTCAAAGGTAAGAAATATTAGCTCAGGCTTGGATAGATAGAGTATGCAGACAGAAAAATGCAAGGATCTCATTTGAGCCTCTGAATTTAAGTCTTGGGAATGCAAACCATCTCAAATGAAAGCATCTTGTCTGCTCATCTAAACAGGAAGGAAAATTGGAAAAAAAAAAAAGATTTGAAAGTGATGTGAGCACTCGGGACTGGTTTAGCATTTATTGAGACCTCTCTGACTTTTGTTAGGCTGGGTGAGCAGAACTGAGACTAGAAAAAAACCCAGGAGTTTATAGCTGAGGCCTTGCTCTCTGACTGCCTCAAATGTGGAAGGTTCCTTCAGTGGTGAGATTACTTCCTACTTTTCATTTCTGGGGTCTAAGATACAGAGAGCTGCCTTCAATCGCCTTTTTCCTTCCCTGATAAGCCTCACAAAGAATAATCTATTTTAAATATCTTCTTAAAGAATGTCCTTCCCTCTCCCATGTATTATGTGTCTTTTGTGCAAAAGTCTGAACTTGAGAACTTCTCTGAATTGCCTCTTTTCAGGTGAAAAAATCAAAATAATTATTTATTTTTTTTTTAATTGATTAAGGCACAAAGGTAGACGTAGTAGTTTCAATTTCCTTATTGTTTATTCATGTTATTTGCCTTTCTGTGTAAGGACGTTGGCATAAAATTATAATATCCAGTGCAGTGGAGATTTTTTTCCTCATTTACTATTTAGTTACCTTTCCTATTGACCCTTGCTGCACCTCTGGCCAACATGGTAATGGAAGGGATGCTTTTTAGCTTGTGCAAATACTGCTGCAGCCTAAGGCATGAAATAAATATGCGTATATTTCCCTTGACTCAGAAGCTTTAGGAACACAGTAGATTTGGTGCTTTCACATGATGCCTCACTCCCAGCTCTCCCTCCCTGCAGGTTATGTTCACTGCCTGTGAGCTGGGGGTGTTTGATCTCCTGCTGGAGTCAGGAGAGCCTCTGTCCTCAGATGCCATTGCTGCCCACTTGGGTACCAGCACCATGGGGATGGAACGGCTGCTGGATGCCTGTGTGGGGCTGAAGCTCTTGGCAGTGGAGCTGACACAAGAAGGAGGTAATAAAGGCAGAAAAAAAAGAAGAAACTAAAAGGCTTTAAACCTCTGATGCTTTTGAAAGTGAGGCAAGGTGTGGGGGAAGAGTTGGTACCTAGTGCTAGGCTAGTTTTGGTGGCTGGAAGGAGGAGGGATTTATCTGGGGCCACAATCCCCTCTCAAGCTGAAGAAACAGCAAATGTCAGCATGATTAAAGGTGTAAAGCAAAACCCAGGTGAAGGGTTCTATATCCCTGAACTTATTTGTGCAAGAGCTTTCAGGTGACCTTGGAGAAGGGGCTCTTTAAGATGGTCTCTGAGTTTTGGGCATGATCTTAAACCTTAAACCAGAATGCCAGGGTGCATGGACAACAGCAGGATTTAAAAACACATTTTCTTTAGGCTTTTACCACAGTGTGAAGTATTTTGTTAAGTTTGCTAATCTGAACTGAGAGGTGATGTAAATGCCACTGCACACACACTGCAGGCAGTGGGGGAAATTTCAGGCATTCACCTGTCTGCAGAAGGTCCTGCCCTAGTGAATTGAGAGGGCAGGTGTGGCTGGAATTTCTGGGGACTTGTCTCCCACTTGCTGACCTTGGTGATCAAAAAAGAGAAACCAGCTCATCTGCAAAGGCTCCTCATTTAAAATGAACATGGTCTCTTTGGCCACACAGACATCTGCTGGTGACAAACACCATGTTGCACAAGAGGCATGGCAAGGTGGCATATCAAATGTGTCAGTAAATATATTTATTTCACCCTTTAGCCCTCTACAGGAACACAGAAATTTCCAACATCTACCTTACAAAATCAAGCCCCAAGTCTCAGTATCATATCATGATGTATTACTCAAACACAGTCTACCTGTGCTGGCACTACCTGGCTGATGCTGTGAGGTAAGGACCACTGTACACTGTCTGCTACTAGCTGAAACTGTATTTCTGAGGTGTGCTTGGGGTAAAAGAGAGAGAAATCTGCCCTTATTTGTGTTTTCTTGGTTGTTATTTTAGAGAAGGAAGAAACCAGTATGAAAGAGCCTTTGGCATTTCATCTAAAGACCCATTTGGAGCAATGTACAGGTAATTATTGGTGTATTTATAAGAATGTTTTTTTTACAGTAGATCAAGTTAATGGTTTTAATTATGGCTCAGAACACGATGTGAGAACCCAACTCATCTGAAGCATCATGCAGCATTCCTCAGCAATATCAAAATATCCAGTACACTGTCTGATAATGGATTCCTGCTGTGAAAAACACATCAGGGATCTCTGACAAAGAAGAAATGGTTGTTGAAGGGAAAAAAATAAATCCTTTGGAAGCCTGAGCATTAGAAGCATAACACTGACTGCACTGGTCTTAATTCCCTATTTAAATGTGTGAATCCATAGCTGTACCCTGCTGCTACAGTAAGATTTGAGGTGGTTCTATATGGAAAAAGGATATATCCTCTGTCCAGAAAAACAGAGGATAGTGTTTAAGCTAAAACTTGTAGTAACAGTGATGGTGGAATCACCAAGGATGCTGTAAGTCACTTTTTCTGTCTGCTGTGTCTGTTTGCACTGCCAGATCAGAAGAAGAAATGCTGAAATTCATGGCTGGGCAGAACTCAGTGTGGAGTATCTGTGGCAGAGATGTTCTGGCTGCTTTTGACCTTTCCTCTTTCACCCAGGTCTATGACCTTGGAGGTGAGTGTCAGTAGATCTTTAACAAGCCTCTGTCTTCTTTTAACAAGCTCTGGAAAGGAAAAACTCCTGTTTTATATGATGGGTGCCAGACTCTTCTCTCCTCCCCTTCAGCCAGGGTCACTGAGATACTGTCAGCAGCTTGAAGGGCAACCTGGTGAAGGGTCTGGAGCACAA